>JASAND010018055.1:0-15790 GCA_030248195.1 Trissonchulus latispiculum
CCACAGGAAGAACTGGCGTTATAAATCCGTTAAATATTCATTGTAAATTCACTTAATTTACAATGAAATTTTAATATTGTAAACACATTGTAATTTTTTACAAGAGGAATACCATGTTTTTATAACATTATACTTTCATTTTAAAAATTTTACAACGTTTTTACAATGAATGTATAACATTGTAAAAAGGTGTATAACATTTTACAAGGATTTTACAATGAATTTACAATATGGTAAAAACAATGTAGATTTTTTACAACGTGTTTTCAGTGGATTTGCACTGTGGTAAATACATGTTAAAAGCACAATATTAGTGTTGTAAAAAAATAAAATGAATGTACAACAAATGTATAACGTGGTAAAATTATGGTAAAATCATGGTAATATTTACCACGATTTTACAATGGCTTTTTAACATTGTAAAGACTTGAAACAGTCATTGTAGTTTGCCGTTACTCACTGTCTCTTTTTATTTCGCGTTCCCTTCGTTGATTATTCGAGCAAATACACTCTGCTAAATTGCTCATTTTTTATTTCATCCTGCCAGTTCCATCTTTGCTTCCTTATTCTGCCGAAGAATCAAGCCTTCATCAGGTATATAAATAGGTATATACGTATTATGTCATTTTGAACTTAATTTTAATATTGTGTACGTACGTTGTAATACGTCTGGGCTTATTCTAGGGAATTTGTCTTGGGGGGCCCTCAGCATAGGTGTATGTACCTTGAGAAAACGTTGGGGGAGAGGGTAGCCGAAATTAGGGTGGATGCATAGGTGTACCACCTGTTTGGGTTGGGGGGGGAGTAGAAGGTCCAAATTTGGCTCGGGGGACCCCACCCAAATCCGAAATTTGGGGGAGGGGGACCCCCCCTAAACTGTACCCAAGTTTTTTTAGCTAAAAATGCTCCTTTTTCGATGTACAGTACATAAAACATACTCAAAAGCTTCTGTCGATAGTTTTCGTATGCGAAAATAAGGCTTGAAAATTGACAAATTTGTGCTGAAATATGCCTAAATTAGCCCAGATTGTGGTTTATAATTGCGTATATTACCTTTTAATTGCTATAAATAACCATCTTTAGCTCTTTATATGTGATTTATAGCCATTTTTTCGAATTTTTTTTCAAAAATTTTCAGAAATTGCAAAAAAAATTTTTCAAAAATTTTGCATTTTTACCTGGTTTCGACCCAATTTGGGGGGGTGGGGGGGTTTGAGCTCGGCTTGGGGGGGAGTAGTTGAGGTCGGGTAGGGGGGAGGGGGGTCTGGCCTCTCCGTGGGGGGGGGGGGGGTCTCACAGGGGGCAAACTCATAGGTGTAACGGAGATTTGGGGTGGGGGAGGCTCCCCCCCAACATTTTCTGGGGGGGGGGCCTCTGGCACCCCCCCCCCCCCCCCCCCCCAGGACCCCCCCCCCCACCCTCCCCCAAAAAAATTTTTGATTTTTTATGCCAAAAATCGCATTTTCAGCCGTTTCTAATGATAAAAAACATCTAACCATAAAGTAATTTTAACATTAGACAGTGGTTATAAACTCAAAAACTTGATTGCCAACATGTTTCCAAGTCCAAAATAAGGACAATATTGAGTCATAAGATCCATAATACAGTTAAAAACGTGTACTTCTCATAATAATAAACAGTTTAAGCGAAAAATTTGGACATTTTTGAAAATTTTTTCAAAATTTACCCTAAAAATACCCAATTTTAGGCCATTTTTCGCGCCTTCGGCGCGACTACACCCCCCCCCCCCCAGTTGGGGGGAGACGTCCCCCCCCAAAAGTTTTGGGGGGGGGGTGAAAAAAGGCTTGGGGGGGGCTACCCCCCCCAACCCCCCCCCCCCCACCTTACACCTATGGGCAAACTGTAGCCTGGTTCACCTATGGGTGGATGGGGTCAGCCGCTTTGAGGTGGGGTGGGGTCCGGAATAATCGAATGGGGGGGGGGGGGGTAAAAATGTTTGGTCAAAAATTTAGAAAAAATTTTCAAATTTGCTAAAAAAGCATTATTTCCAACTAAAAATCAACAATATTTCTTCATTTTTGCTCATTTGTTTGAAAAAACTTCGATTTTTTCCGAAAAATTTCGAATTTTTCCTAATTTTGAGCCAAACTTTTGAAAATTTTGATGGTGGGGTCCGGCAAATTTGGGTGGGTGAGGTCTGGGATTTGACCATTTGGGGGTGGTGCCTGCCTCCAAAATTTCGAGGGTGGGGTCCGGACTTGTCCATTTGGGGGGAGGGGTTCCCCCCACCTGCCCCCAGGTACACCTATGTCCGCCAGGGCTCGATTGTCAGGCTGTTTTCAAAACCACCAAAACAATGCCAATCATGTTTTCAGCGTGAAAAGCTTTAAAGGGTCCATGGGTGTATATATCAGGTTTTTGCAACCCTCTCCCAAAACTTTTGGGGGGGTCGTCCCCCCCCCCCAACTTGGGGGGGGGGGGAGTCGCGCCGAAGGCGCGAAAAAATGTCCAAAACTTGGGTATTTTTAAGGTATATAAATTATGCAAAAGGCTTCAAAAATTTCCGAAGCTTAAAGTGTTTATTATTGCGAGAAATACATGTTTTTTAACTGTATCATGGACTATGACTCAATATTGACCTTATTTTGAACTTAGAATCATGTTGGCAATCAGGTTTTTGAGCTTAAAACCACTGTCTAATGATAAATTGCTTCATGGTTAAATGTATGTATTATATACTGGAAATTGCTGAAAATGCGATTTTTGGCATAAAAATGTATAAATTTTGGGGGAGGGCGTGGAGGGTCCTCTCTCCGGAGGGGCCCTCAAAAAATGTTTGGGGGAGACCCCCACCCCAAATCTCCGTTACACCTATGGCCCCCCTCCTCCTGATTTTTTTCCCAGCCACACCTACGCCAACCCTAGTTTCCCTGGAATTTTGGGTCTCGGGGGGGGGGGGGGGGGTAAATCTTGGAACTTTGGTGGTCGACCCCCGAAATGTGATGGGGGTACACCCCCGAACCCCCCCCCCGAATTTGGATTTCATAAATTCCAAAAAATGGCCAAAAATGCAAAATTTTCTAAATTTTAACGCTTTTTCCTTCAAAATAAGGCTTGTTTTTAAAGTTTTAGGCGTTTTTACACCGTTTTATATAAAGCAATTTTAAGTCAAAATTTGAGGAAAATTTTTCGAAAATCACCATTTGTGGGCAAAATTTAGCTAACTTTCTGGGTCCAAAAATCGCTTGGGGGGGGTTCGGGGGGGGGTTGCCGAAGGTTGGGGCGGGGGGAGGGTAAGTCAAAAAATCTCGGGGGGGGTAAATGGGCCCAAAATTTTTGGGGGCCCCCAAAGGAAAATATGAAAGCCGATGTAGGGCAGGTAGGGGTATCCAAAAATTTGGGGTGGTGCTGAGATCGGGGACCTGCCCATTTGAGTGGTGGAGACCTCCCGCCATAGGTGTGGCTGGGCAAAAAATCTGGTGGGGGGGTTCCCGACGGAGGGTGGGGGACCCCCCCCTAATTTTCCGATTTTATGCCATTTTTGACCGCTTTTTGGCCAAAAATCTGGGGGGGCAGCAAAAATCCGAAAATCTGGGGGGGGTAGCCAAAATTTGTCATTTTGGTGGGGGGGTCCCACCCCCCCCTAACACATCTGTGCCTCCCGCCCCCTCCCCTAACACACATATGCCCTCCACCCCTGTAAAAATACCCTGGATATCAATAACTACCAATAATACCATTTACCATGCTTTTACAATGTTGTAAAGACATTGTAAATTTATGGTAAGTTCGTTATAAATTCATAGAACAAACATTGTAACCTTGCCTGAACCGTTTACAACGTATTTACACTGTTATAAAAACGTTGTAAATACGTTGTAAAAACATGGTAATTACAGTCTAAGCTAGTACTAACTTATTTACAACGTTTTTTATATGTGGTAAAATAATTGTAAAACCATTTTATAAATGTGATAAATTTATGGTAATTTAGCGGTAAAAACGAAGTACAACCATTATAGATATGGATACAATTATTGTAAAAACGTTGTAAATTTGTAAAAATCCGTTAAACTAGTGTTGTATAAATGTTGTAAAACCATCGTACCTTGCGCATAGAAAAACTATGGTAAAATTGTTTTAAATTGGCGGCATTGTTCCATAGCAATTTTACAATGAAAATTTAATGTTTTTACAATATATTTTTAACGGAAAAGTTCTTCCTGTGGTCTCTTTCGACTTGCTATATACTGCAAACAAAGATAGGAACAGGTGCATATATATACACAAATGTTAGCATCAGGCGAGGGGATATTCTTCAGAGAGTTCTTGTGTGAAATAAATTGAAGATTTGTAGCCAATTTTGTGTTCTACCGTTTTCAAAAAAGAATAGAGACAGACAAAAGCAAGATTTTTAAGCTTTAAAGTTGCATTTCTTAAATTTCTCCAAATTTTATATAGTTTGATTTCATGAAGCCAAGAAATCTTGGCACTTATGTAGATGGGGGGACAAAAATTTTGCCTTGGTCCCCCCTTTATGATTCGAAAAAAATTTTTTGTCACCGATTTGGTTGACAAGTTGCCCCTAGGGTAAGTCGAGGTCGCTGATTTCAAAAATCGAATCGAGAGATCGATCCGATGAATCGATCGATCAGTAGAATCGATCGATCAAAATCGATCAAAAAAATTTTTGTCTCCGATTTTCGCGAAAAGTCGCCTATAGGGTAATTCGGGGGCGCTGATTCCGAATATACAATCGAAATTTCATGAAAATCGATCCTGCGCTCTCAAAAATCGATTTTCCTCGATTTTCGAAAATTCGTCAATAAGTCGATTTTGATAGCTCGGATCGAAATTTCAACTGCAGATTCGGAATCAGCGCCCCAAAATTACCCTATAGACGACTTTTCGCGAAAATCGGAGACAAAAAATTTTTTGATCGATTTTGATCGATCGATTCTACTGATCGATCGATTCATCGGATCGATCTCTCGATTCGATTTTTGAAATCAGCGACCTCGACTTACCCTAGGGGCAACTTCTCTGCCAAATCGGAAACACAAAATTTTTTTCGAATCATAAGGGGGGACCAAGGCAAAATTTTTGTCCCCCCCCATCTACATAAGTGCCGAAGGGTTTTCTAAAATTTGTTTATTCGTGAGATGTGAGCGTTCATATACACGCACTTAATATATAATAAATTGATGCAGTAAACAGTTCAATTAATTTAAATAATTTCAATTTCAATTAAATTAATTAGTTCATTAATTTTTTCAATTTTTTACGAAATTTTTGGAAAAAAGAACAATTTCACTTAAAAACGAACAAAATATTTTAAAAAAGTACAATTTTGGAACATGTCCGGTTTTCAAAAAACCCTGCATTAGACAGTGTTTTTAAACTCGAAAACTTGATTGCCAGCATGTTTCTGAGTCCAGAATAAGGTCAATATTGAGTCTAGAAGTCCATAAAACCGTTATGAACGTGTATTTCTCGCGATAATAAACACGGTAAGCCAAACATTTGGATTTTTTTTGAAAAATTTTGCAAAATTTGCCCTAAAAATGCCCAATTTTGGCCAATTTTCGAGCCTTCGGCGCGACTACCCCCCCCCTCCTCCCCCCAGTTGGGGGGGGGGCCGGGGGCCCCCAAAAATTTATGGGGGGGGGGGTTGGAAAAATGGGTGGGGGGGGTTACCCCCCCCCCCCCCAATTACCCCTATGGTCAAAACCCTATTTTTCCGGGCACTTTAAAGTTCTGGGGGGGGGGAAGGTCCGAATCCTGGGGGGGGGGGGCGCCCCCCGTCTGGTGGGGGGGACCGACCCAGGTAGGGGGGGACCGACTTTCTGGGGGGGGCCCGCCCCCGCCCCCCCTGTAGGGAAAAGCCAGCCCCCCTCCCTACTTTTTTCAAACCCCTACCCACCCCAGGGTTGGGAGTCTCGGTCTCGGTCTCGCCCAAATGCCGAGACTTGGCCAGTCTCGGTCTCGGTCTCGGTATCGGTCTCATTAAAGTCTCGGTATCGGACCGAGACCGGAAATTTTTTGAAAACATCTAATTTTGGTGAAAATTTTAAATCAATGTTATGAAAATTAACTAACGAGGTGCGGAAACCATATGTTTATGTGTTAAAGCCCCTAATACTAGATCTAAGCCTCAAAAAATGGTTGAAACTAATTTTAAGCTAAAAATTGCTAGTCTCGGTCTCGGTCTCGCCCAAAAGCCGAGACTTGGCCAGTCTCGGTCTCGGTCTCGGTACCTTGGTCTCGGTCTCGTTCTCGGTCTCGGTCTCGGTGAAATCTCGGTCTCGCCCAACCCTGACCCCCACTTTTTTTCGCCAGCCACAACCTATGCCCCAACCCAAACCCCGTTCGTTACTTCTATGGCTAAAATTTGTATTTTTACTGAAACCGCCACCAACAATAATCCACGTAGGCAAATTTTTGATGAATTGGTCCTATATATATTTGATCTCAAAACCTTTTTCATCCGTAAAGTCATGTAAGATTACCGAAAGTTTATAAAAATTTTTAAAAATATATATAGCATAAAATAGTGAGCGGGTGTTTAAAAGGCAGTCAACGTCCAGCGAGGGAAAGCATTAGGGTTGTGGCATGATGCTAAAACATACCCAAAATTTGGATTCTGCATCTCCCTAAATATATATATAAACCTGGGTCAGGATTCTCTCAAATTCTGGGGTGAAATACAACATTTTCCACGGGGTCAGAATCTCGGTGGTGGAGGATCGCCAGAGCAAAATTGGTTCGTCGGAAAGTAAAAACTGACCTCAAATTTGAATTCTACGCCCGCGAAAACCTTCTGGAGGTCATTTTCCTTATTTGGCTGAGAAGGAGCCCCAAGGGTAAGTCGAGGTCGCTGATTTCAAAAATCGAATCAATCAAAAAATTTTTTGTCTGATTTTATTCAAAAATGAATCGAGAGATCGATCCGATCAATCGATCGATCAGTAGAATCAATCGATCAAAAAAGTTTTGTCTGTGATTTCGAAATTTCATGAAAATCAATCCTGCGCCCACAAAAATCGATTTTTTCAAAAATCCTCAGTCAATTTTGACAGTTCGGGCCGAAATTCCGACGGCAGATTCGCAGGCATTAATTAGCTTTAATTAGTAATTAATTAATTCGCAGCCCCGAATTACCCTATAGGCGACTTTTCTCGAAAATAGGATAAAAATTTTTTGAACGCTTTTGATCGATCGACTTTACTGATCGATCGATTGATCGGGTCGATCTCTCGATTCAATTTTTGAAATCAGCGACCTCGATTTACCCTTGGGGCACCTTCTCAGCCAAGTCTGAGACAAAAAGTTTTTCGATTCCTAAGGGAAAGGGAGGGACCAAGGCAAAATTTTTGTGTCCTCCCCATCTCCACAAGAGCCGAAAACCTTCGTTTTCGGATTTAAACTTTTTTGTTATGAGGGGCAAGGGTTAGCTGAGAACTTTATATACCATCGTACTTGGCGTACTTAGAACTTTGTTTTAAGCCAGCCCACTTGCACTTCTCTAGATTGTACCGCTATATCGGTATATATATATATTGCAAAAAGTAGAGGGGGAAAGCCCAAATGGGGAAAACAAACCCACCCCTCACTGGTCTTAAAAATTTTCGTAGCTAAATTCTGACACTTCCTATGTAAAATTGAACTCTTTTTTAGTTAGTATGAATTAGAGATGCACCGGGGTCGAGGCCAGCCTGGCCTCCCCATCCCCAGGCGCCATCACTGTCGAAAACCCCAGCAGGCAAATTTCTCTGAATTTGGTAGAATATTTCCCATGAAAAACCTTTTTGACCCCTAAGGTGTAAGATACGTATTATATGCCTAATGTTTTGTTAAGCGCCTACTTTATCACGTATATACGTACACGGCGACCGTATGCGTATGAGCAGAGATGTCTAACGGACTGGTAAGTAGAATTTTGTGTTGCTGAAGAATGAGGGCTATCGGCCTTTTTCTGAAAATTTTTTGTTGAAACTTCTTCGCTTCATGGTTTTTTTTGCGTCAGGGGCTGCGTCATGGCGCAAATTTTTTTCGTGTGACGCAAATGAAATTAGCCCTGACGCAAGCCTGGCGCAGCTGGATTTGAACTTCAACTAGAGGCAAAATTGTGCAAACTTGCTGGAAAAATTGTGTTTCAAACGTGATATTTCTAAAAATTTTCTGCTGGGGGCCGAGCCCCCATACCCCCGCATGTCTGCCTTCTTACTTGTTGCTGAGTGCTAAGATGACTGACAAACTAATATTTTATTTAATCATTGAATATAAGGGCGCATGTAGCAGCGGAAACAGCTTGCAAGTCTTGCAGATGTATATAGCACTTAAAAAGATTTTAATATATATACGTACATTCGATATTGCAATAACCGGCCATACTTAATACCACATCAACTGGTCGCGAAAATGCTCTAAATTAATTCCTGGGAGAGTCTTAATTGCAAAAATGTTTCAACTTATGGGGGGCTCCGCCGGAAATTGAACATTTTTGCAATTTTTCAAAATGTGGTATTATGGCCGAGTTGTATATATATTAAAATCTTTTTAAAAATTGTACCATATCTGCAAGACTTGCAAGCTGTTTCCGCTGCTACATGCATACATATATTCAATGATTAAATAAAATATTAGTCAGCAGCAAGAAGACGAACATGCGAGGGCTTCGTGCCCCCAGCAGAAAATTTTTAGAAATAACACAATTCCAGCAATTTGCACAATTTTGCCTCTGAGTTCAAATCCAGCTGCGCCAGGCTTGCGTCCGGGGCTTAATTTGCGTCACACGAAAAAATTGCGCCATGACGCTGTGCAAAAAACCGTGAAGAAGTTTCAGTAAAATTTTCGAAGGAAAAGACCGATAGCCACTGCTCTGCCTGATCCGTTGTTCCATCTCTGCTTCCTTTTTGCTACGATGCCATGCCACTATACGAAGGACATATAGTATCTTACCTTAAGGGGTCAAAAAAAGGACTTTCTGAAATACCAAATTCGAAGGAAATTTACAACTGAGGTTTTCATTGAAAAACGCGAGAATTCGGTGTGCATCTCCCCAATTCATGCAACAAAGAGTTCCATAGGAAATGTCAGAATTTAGCTACGAAAATTTTAAGACCAGTGAGGCAAAGTTCCCCATTCTACTTTTGCAATACTCCACATTGCCGATAGCGGTACAATGCAAGAAAATTTTGAATGAAACAACTTAAAACAAAGTTCTAAGTACCAGAAATTTGTCGGCAAAAAGTTCTCAGCTAATACCCCTCATAACAAAAAAAAGTTTAAATCCGAAAACGAAGGTTTTCGGCTCTTGTAGGAGGACACAAAAATTTTGCGCTTAAATTTTCCCTTTAGAAATCGAAAAACTTTTTGTCTCGAACTTGGCTGAGAAGGCAAGGAACCTCGAGGTCGCTGACAAAAAATTGAATCGAGTCGACCCGATCAATCGATCGATCGGTAAAGTCGATCGATCAAGCGTTCAAAAAATTTTTATCCTATTTTCGAGAAAAGTCGCTACATAGAATTTGAATTCGAAATTCAAAACTGAATTGAAGCGTGCCAGCGAATCTGCCGTCGAATTTCGGCCGTCAAACTGTCAAAATTGACTGAGGATTTTGAAAAAAATCGATTTTTGTGGGCGCAGATGATTTTCATGAAATTTCAGGAAATCACGAACCAGAACTTTTTTGATCGATTGATTCTACTGATCGATCGATTGATCGGATCGACGTCTCTCGATTCATTTTGAGATAAAATCAGACAAGAATTTTTTGGTTGAGTTCGATTTTTTGAAAATCGGCGACCTCGACACCCTTGGGGCTTCCTTCTCAGCCAAATAAGGAAAATGACCTCCAGAAGGTTTTCGCAGGCGAGAATTCCAAATTTGAGGTCAGTTTTACTTTCCGACTTCCCGAACCAACATGCTTCTGACCCCGTGGAAAATGTGTCCAAATTTGTCTGGATAAATATGTAGGGAGATGCAGAATCCAAATTTTGGGTATGTTGCAACCCTAATGCTTTCCCGCATCGCTGGACGTTGACTGCCTTTAAACACCCGCTCATATTTTATGCTATATATATTTTAAAAATTTTTATAAACTTCGGTAATCTTACATGGAAAAACTACGGATGAAAAAGGTTTGGATCAAATATAGGACCAGTTCATTAAAAATTTACCTAAAATGGATTATTGTTGGTGGCAATAAGAAATACAAGGTTAGCCATAGAAGTAACAGGCGGGGTTAGAGGCATAGGTTGAAGTGAAAAAAAGTGGGGGTGAGGGTTGAGGGGAGACCGGGAATAGTGTGTTTCACCGGAGCCCAAGACCGAGAACGAGACCGAGACCAAGATTACCGAGACCAGACCAGGAGACTGGCCAAGTCTCGGCTTTGGGCGAGACCGAGACCGAGACTAGCAATTTTAGCTTAAAATTAGTTTCAACCATTTTTGAGGCTTAGATCTAGTATTAGGGGCTTTAACACATAAACATATGGATTTTCCGCACCTCGTTAGTTAATTTTCATAACATTGATTTAAAATTTTCACCAAAATTAGATGTTTTCAAAAAATTCCGGTCTCTCGAGACCGAGACTTTTAGGTGAGCGAGACCGAGACCGAGACCGAGACAGTCTCGGCTTTTGGGCGAGACCGAGACGGACTCCAACCCTGGGGTAGGTAGGGGAGTTTTGAAAAAAGTAGGGAGGGGGGCTGGCTTTTCCCTACAGGGGGGGGGGGCGAGCCCCAAGATCGTTCCCCCCGTACGGGTCGTTCCCCCCAGCAGACTAGGGTCGCCCCCCCCAGGATTCGGACCTTCCCCCCCCCCCCCAGAACTAAAGTGCCCGAAAAATAGAGGTGACCATAGGTGTAACGGTTGGGGGGGGGGGGGGGGGTACCCGCTTTTTTCAACCCCCCCCCCGCCATTTTGGGGGCGCCCCAACTGGGGAGGAGGGGGGGGGCGGTCACGCCGAGGCTCGAAATTAGCCAATAGGCCATTTTTAGAACCGGCAATTTTAAAATTTGCAAAAAAAAAAATCCAAAGTGCTACCGTGTTTATTATCGCGAGAAATACACGTTCGCGGTTTTATGGACTTCTAGACTCAATATTGACCTTATTCTGGACTCAAACTGTACTGGCAAGTTTTCGAGTTTAAAAACACTGTCTAATGCAGGGGTTTTTGGAGCCGGACATGTTTCAAACTTTAAAATATTTTTGTTCGTTTTTAAGAAATTGTTCTTTTTTCAAAAATTTCGTAAAAAATTGAAAAATTAATGAACTAATTAGTTTGGTGGGAATTGAAATTATTTAAATTGGTGAACTGTTCCACATCAATTATATATTGGGAATATGTATGACTTCCACGTCTCACGAATAAACTAGAAACCCTTCGGCCATAGATGGGGGGGGGACAAAAATTGCCTTATATATTCGAAAAACAATGTTTCAATTTGGCAGAGATTGCCCTAGGGGTAAGTCGGGTCTTTGATTTCAAAAATCGAATCGGAGATCGATCCGATGAATCGATCGATCAGTAGAATCGATCGATCAAAATCGGATCAAAATTTTGTCTCCGATTTTCGCGAAAAGTCGTCTATAAGGGTAATTTTGGGGCGCTGATTCGAATCTGCAGTTGAAATTTCGATCCGAGCTATCAAAATCGACTTATTGACGAATTTTCGAAAATCAAGGAAAATCGATTTTTGAGAGCGCAGGATCGATTTTCATGAAATTTCGATTGTATATTCGGAATCAGCGCCTTTGAATTACCTATAGGCGACTTTTCCTTGAAAATTGGAGACAAAATTTTTTTGATCGATTTGATCGATCAGTCTACTTTGATCGATCGATTCATCAGACGACATTGTCTCGATTCAGTTTGGGCAATCAGCATCATTTCCTAGGGGCTGAAATTGTCAACCAAATCGGTGACAAAAAGATTTTTTTTCCGAGAACCAAAAGAAGCAAAGACTGTCCCTATCTAGCAAGGCCAAGATTTCTTGTATCTCATGAAATCAAACTATATAAAATTTGGAAGAAATTTAGAAATGCAACTTTAAAGCTAAAAATACTGTCTGTCTCTATTCTTTTTTTGAAAACGGTAAATTACAAAATTGGCTACAAATCAATTTATTTCGCAAGAACTCTCTGAAGAATATCCTCGCCTGATAGCAACATTTGTGTATATATATGCACCTGTTCTATCTTTGTTTGCAGTACTATAGCAAGTCGAAGAGACCACCAGGAAGAACTTTTCCGTTAAAAATATATATTGTAAAAAACATTAAATTTTCATTGTAAACCGTACTGTAAATTAATGCCGCCGAACAATTTTACCATAGTTTTTCTATACGCAAGTACACATTTTGACAACACTAGTTTTTACAAATTTACAACGTTTTACAATAATTGTATCTACTATTGGTTGTACTTCTTACCGCTAGAGTACCATAAATTTATCACATTTATAAAATGGTTTTACGGTACGCAAAACGTTGTAAATAAGTTAGTACTGTAGCAATTACCATGTTTTTACAACATTGTTTACGTTTTTATAGCAGTGTAAGCCGATTGTAAACCATTTTAATGTTTGTTCTATGAATTTATAACGAACTTACCATAAATTTACAATGTCTTTACAACATTATATTAAAATGTATTATTAGTAGTTATTATTATCAGAGATATTTGAGAGTGGAGGCATATGTGTGTTGGGAGACGAGATTTGAATGTGTTAGGGGGGGGGGTGGGGGGGACCCCACCAAAATGACAAATTTGAGCTGATTTCGGATTTTGCTGCTGATTTTTGGCCAAAAAGCGGTCAAATAATAAAATCAGAGGAGGTCGTCGAAATTCCCCCCCCCCACCAACTTGCCGAAAAACCCACACCTATGGCGGGAGGGTCTCCACCACTCAAGTGGGCCTACGATCTCAGCACTACCCCAAGTTTTTGGATGCACCCCTACACTGCCACTTTCATATTTTTCCTTTTGGGGGCCCCCTTTTGGGCTGACCCCGAGATTTTACCCTCCCCGCCCCCAACCTTAAAACCCCCCCGAACCCCAAGCGATTTTGGACCCAGAAAGTTGCTTCAAATTTTTTGCCCACAAATATTGATTTTCGAAAAATTTTCTCAAAATTTTGAGCTTAAAGCCAACTTTTAAAACGGTGTGAGGAAAAGGCGTTAAAAATTTAGAAAATTTTTGCATTTTTGGCCATTTTTGGAGATACAATCCCAACCTGAGGGGGTACCCCATCCGCTCGGGGGTCGACCGCCAAAGGGGACTACCCCTCCCCCGAGATTCAAAAAATTCCAGGAAACTAGGGTTGGCGTAGGTGTGGCTGGAAAAAAATCGGGAAGTAACCGGAATTTGGGGTGGGAAATTACAAACTTTTGAGTTTCCAGAGAGACCTACAAAATTTATACATTTTTATGCCAAAAATCGCATTTTTCAGCAATTTCCGGTATATAATACATACATTTGGCACCATGAAGCAATTTATCATTAGACGGACAAGCTCAATTGCCAACATGATTCTAAGTTCAAAATAAGGTCAATGATGAGTCATAGTCCACGTGCAGTTAAAAAACATGTATTTCTCGCAATAATAAACACTTTAAGCTTCGGAAATTTTGGAAACCTTTTGCATAATTTATATACCTTAAAAATACAAGTTTGGACGATTTTTTCGCGCCTTCGGCGACCCAAGTTGGGGGGGAAATTTAAAGTTTTGGAGGTTGCAAACCTGATAAAACCGTACACCCGTAAGACCCTTTAAAGCTTTTCACGCTGAAAGTATGATTGGCGTTGTTTGGTGGTTTTGAAAACAACCCATTGGCGGGACATGGAGCAAGGGAGCAGAGAACCCCTCCCCAAATGGATCCGGACCCTCCACCCTCGAAGTTGGAGGTACCCGGTCCAGATCCCATTTTCACTTTGCCGATTTGCCATCAAAAATTTTCAAAAGTTTGGCTCCAGGAAAAATTCGAAATTCGGAAAAATCGAAGTTTTTTTCAGAACTTGGTAAAAATGAAGAAATATTGTTGATTTTTAGTTGGAAGTAATGCTTTTTTTAGCAAATTTGAAAATTTTTTTCCTAAATTTTTGACCAAACATTTCCCCCCCCCCCCATTCGATTATTCCGACTACCCCACCTCAAAACGGCCGATTTATCCGCCTGCGAGACCGAATTTTATTTGCCGGAACGGGGGGGGGGGGGGGGTGGGGAAATTTTTTTAAACCTTTTTTCAACCCTCCCCAAAACTTTTTGAAAGTTGATCCCCAACTAGAGGAAATGAAACTGAAAAATGGCCTAAAGTAGACATTTTAAATTGAAATTTTGAAAAAAATTTTAAATCTCTGACAAAATTATGAGAAGTACACGTTTTTAGTATTATGGATCTTATGATATTGTCCTTATTTTGGACTTGGAAACATGTTAACAATCAAGTTTTTGAGTTTATAACTGTCTAATGTTAAAACCGCCCCATGGTTAGATCACATCATTAGAAACGAAGAGTCTGTTTAAAAATTTTTTTTGGGGGGGGTTGGGGGGGGGGGGGGTTGGGGGGGGGGGTCGCCGGGGCCCCAGAAAATGTTGGGGGGGGAGCCTCCCCACCCCAAATCTCCGTTACACCTATGAGTTTGCCCCCTGTGAGACCCCCCCCCACGGAAGTGGTCCCCCTCCCCCCCTACCCGACCTCGGCTACTCCCCCAAGCCGAGCTCAAACCCCCTCCCCCCTAAAATTGGGTCAAACAGGTAAAAAATGCAAAATTTTTGAAAAATTTTTTTGCAATTTCTGAAAATTTTTGAAAAAATTCGAAAAAATGGCAAATCACATATAAAGAGCAAAGATGTTATTTATAGCAATTAAAAGGTAATATACGCAGTTATAGGCCACAATCTGAACATTTAGGCATATTTCAGCACAAAATTGTCGAATTTTTCGGCAATTTTTCGCATGCAAACATCGACAGAAATTTTGAGTATGTTTTATGTGCATCGAAAAAAGGAGCATTTTTAGCTAAAAAAACTTGGAGTACGGTAAGTCCCTACAAATTTCGAAATTTCAAATTTTGTACAAATTTAGTGTACATATGCATCCGCCTAATTTCATTTCCCCAACTTTCTCGGAGTACACCCGTACGAGAAATTTCGAGATATTCTAAAATTCGCCAGACATGGCATAAATTTTCTAATATTAAAATTAAGTTCAAAATGACGCCAACCGTATATACATACTTTGATGAAAACTGATTCTTCGGCGAAATAGGGAAAAGTGGGACTGGCGGGATGAAATAAAAAATGAGCAATTTAGCAGGTATTTGCTCGAACAATCACTTTGAAAAGAGAATTTTGAAAATAAAACCTTTCAAGTCTTTACAATGTTAAAAAGCCGGTAAAATCGTGGTAAATGTGAACACCACGTTACCCATTTGTTGTACATTCGACATTTTTTACAACACTAATATTGTGCTTTAACATGTATTTACCACAGTGCAAATCCACTGAAAGCACGTTGTAAAAAATCTACATTGTTTTTTTACCATATTGCAAATTCGTTGTAAATCCTTGTAAAAATGATACACCTTTTTTACAATGTTGCATTCATTGTAAAAACGTTGTAAATTTTTAAAATGAAAGTATAATGTTATAAAAACATGGTATTCCTCTTATGCAATGTGTTTAATATTAAAATTTCATTGTAAATTAAATTGTGAATTTACAATGAATATTTAACAGTTTATAACGCCAATTCTGTGGACATTTTGTGGTAAGAATTTATAACTGTAAACTAGCACCCGGCAGATATGGCTGTGCATACAA
>JASAND010018056.1:0-22041 GCA_030248195.1 Trissonchulus latispiculum
TTAAAAGGCTTAAATGGCTTAAAAATTCCTTTTCATAAATAATTGGCTTAAATGGCTTAAACGGCTTAACAACTTATGCGGCTTAAACGGCTTAGCTTAAACGGCTTAATTTAAGCCGTTTAAGCCGATTAAGCCGATTATTTATGAAAAGGATTTTTAAGCCATTTAAGCTAAGCCGTTTAAGCTAAGCCGTCTAAGCCTACTATTTATGAAAATCTTTTGACTACCTATCAATATATTAAAGCAAATTAACTTCCTGCTTCATTGTAGCTTATATCCTGTAGTTCGGGTATGTGCACCAAACTTTGAAAGTCCGTAATTTATTCAGTAGTTCTTGCAATTCAACAACAATTTTATATGGTTTTAAAGCTAGGCAAAATGAAGTATTTCTGACGTAATTCTACTGTTTGAATTGGATATGTAATAACACACAAGTAATTTTCTAACATGGACTTCTCTGAGAGTGGAAAAGCTAAAGAAAAGCGATCACTTCTTACTTCAGAAGAAACAGCTTGCCAAAAAGAGTCTGCAAATTTATTCGCCTTCATGATCCACTCATCAAAACCAATCCAAATACCTTCTATTTTACGAAATTTTAAAAATAAAATTAAAAAATTGGATTAGGTTTTTCTTAATCTGTAGAATACTTGTATATAATGGCCAGGGATTACAAGTTCGAAACATTTACACTGAAACAGAAAATCATAAACTAATTTGAACACTGAAAATTGTCGAAGTCGAATATAAGCATATCACCATGACCTGAGGACAAATCTGTATATTCAACATCAGTCTTAGTGAGTTCTGTTTCATCATTTCTCCGTCGGAGTTCAGTATAGATCATTCATTTTTTGTGACTACTGACGGACTACTACAGATTTTAGTGCAATCCATCTATAAAACAAATTGGATTGTTTTTGAAGAGGGAATCATGAAAACTACTAAATTTACAAACTTTCAGCAGAATATCGTTCCGTGACTCAAAATGAGCTTTACTTTAAGATTGGATATCGGAAATAATCCAGAGCGGACCAAAGAAAAGTAAGGGATGGATGAGAGTAGTGCTGGGACCGGTTCCGATTTTTGAAACCGGTTCCGGTTCCGGTTCTTGACTACCGGTTCCGGTTCCGGTTCTACCGGTTCTTTTGGAACCGGTCCCAGCACTATGAGAGAGTACTCCACCCAAGGATCATGACTAAAGAGATTTCGGGTCTGACTCAAGAAGTGGGTATGCTAAGGGTACAGCATTGCATTGCAGTGCAGCTTTAACAAAGCTGTAAGTTGGAGAATACATGTATAACTAATGTAAGCATAAAATAACTTGGGTTAAGTAAGCAAAATGTATTTTTTGACTTGAAGAAGCTGTTATAACTGTCAATCTTATAAATATTAGGTTATTTATCAGGGTTGAGGCTGATTTTTTAAATATTTGTCAGTAGTAAAAATCATGCCAATAAGGTCATTGAATTCTCCATACTGTGAGCTTCATTTTTATATAAATATCATTGGCGTACTCCAAGTATTAGGGAAGTTATGAACCTTTTAATATTACTATACCATGGTTTAAGCCACCTTCCTGAAGTTGGCCCCCCCCACCGCGTGAACAAACGTGAACAAACACACGTCGTTTGTTCACGTTTGTTCACGATTGTTCACAGAAAAATTTTCGTTTGTTCAGGCGTTGCTGAATAGTTATATCAAAAGTTTGTTTGTGCCGTTAACTTCATGCTAGCCCCCCATACCCTTCAAACTCAAAAATTTTAATACCGTTGTAAAGGCTTTGTTTGTTCACAAAGAACCTGCGTTTGTTCAGTCAGAAACTTTCACGGTTATATAACAAAATGTAACTGAATTTAATATTTGCTAACAAAGATAATGGCTTTCGGTTACTGAAATATACGATTGGGTGGGGGCATAGGTGTAACGGAGATTGGGGAGGGAGGGGGTGGCACGGCTCCCTCCCCAGCTTTTGCTGGGGGCCTCGAGATTCCCCAACCCCTCTCCAGGACCCCCGCAACCCTCCCCAAAACATTTTTCAATCGTTCAATTAGGATATCTGAAAGGAATTGTAAAATCCTGCCAAACGATCCAGCTTTTAAGGGTATGTACTGCTTGCATGTATATATACGTACGTTGTATATACGTATAATAGTCGTCGTTAGCAAACAGTTAAGTTGAAGTTAAAATTAAAGTTAATTGAATTCTGTTTTCTAGTTTTGCATTCTGTTTTTCTAGTGTACCTGGGGGGGGAGGGGGTACATCTACATACATAGAGTATATACACGTATATCGAAATATAGAAGTGCATATAGAAACAAAAGAATGCCATACATACCCAAAGGAATCCCGACTGTACAATAGCAGTGTCCTTCCAGATTAAGCAATTCTCTTCTTATTGTGCAGAAAAGTATGCAATGCGGTTTTTTCGACTTACAAGGTTTTTGATAGTAACCGACCACCGGTCAGCCGAAAAAACACAAATTGCATACGGACGAAGGTGGAAAAATCAAGCATTTTATATACATATCCATTCTTCACACATATTATGCGAACCTAAACATTAAGAAATCGTCACACGAAGCATTGTTGTACCTGGAGGGGGCATACATAGGTGTCACGCGGAATTGGGGTGGGGGCCCTCCTCCCCAAGTTTTGGGGCGGGCCCCCTTTTTAGACCTCCGCCAAACATTTTCCAATTTTTATGCCAAAATCACATCTTCAACCATTGCTAATGCCAAAAAACATCCAACCATGAAGTTATTTAAACATTAGACAGGGATTTAAACTCGAAAACTCGATTGGCAACATGTTTCTAACTCCAAAATAAGGTCAATGTTCGGTCAGAAAGTCCATAAAACTGTTAAAAACGTGTATTCTCGCAATAATGAACACTTTAAGCCAAAAATTTGGACATTTTAAAAATATGTATATATTTTTGCAAAATTCACCTTAAAAACACCCATTTTCGGCCAATTCGCGCCATCGGCGCGACTATGTTTGGGGGTGCTTTGGAAAAATGGCAGGGGGAAACCCGGGGAGGGAGATAAGTCCTGAGGAAGGCGCGACAAATTGGCCAAAAAATGGGTGCCGTGCCAAAAAATGAGAAATGCATGTTTTTAGCTATATTGTTGACTTTGTGACTCGATACTGACCGTATTTTTAGACTTGGAAACATGTTGGCCATCAAGTTTTCGAGTTTAGAAACACTGTCTACTGACAAAATTACTTCCTGTTGAAATGTTTTTGGAATTTGAAACGGCCGAAAACAGGTGTGTTGGGGGGAGGGTGGCCGACTGGCCGGTGGCCAAATGGAGGGGTCGCCGACCCTCCCCCCTAGAAATTTTTTCCAATCCCTCCCCCAAATCGGCCTTCGGCTGACCCCCCCCCCTAAAAATTTTCAAATCCCTACCTAAATTTTTGAAAATTTTTAGCCAAAAATTCGAAATATTTCAAAAAATTACCAAAAAGTAGCGAAAAATTGCTAAAATTCGCTTAATTACCTGAAAAATCGCTAAAAATAGCTGAAAATTGAGAAGTTTTGTTTTTCAACGAAAAACTGAATTTCTGCCGACCCTCCTCCTTGAAAATTTTTTACCCCTCCCCCCAAATCGAATTTTTCAGAACCCCCTCCCGGCCTCCCCCTTTTTTGCCAGACCCCCCTCCCCATAGGTGTGGCTGGCGAAAAAAGGGGGTGGGGGGGTCGCAAAAAGTCGATTTGGGGGGAGGGAGGGGTAAGAAAAATTTTCGAGGGGGGGTCGGCGAAAAATTGGTTTTTCGTTAAAAAATTGAAAAATTTTCTCAACTTACAGCTATTTTTAACGATTTTTAGCTTAATTAAGCGAATTCTAGCAATTTTTAGCTCATTTTTTGAATTTTTTGGAAAAATGTCGAATTTTTAGCTAAAAATTTTCAAAAATTTAGCCTAAATTTTAGGGGGGAGGGGTCTGAAAAAATCGATTTGGGGGAGGGGTAGGAAAATATTTTTAGGGGGGGGTCGGCGGCCCCTCCATTCGGGGGGAGAGGTACCCCCCACCCCCCCCCCCCTAACACACCTATGCCCCTCTTTTTCAAACCCCACCCCCCCACTTTTTTCGAAAATGCGATTTTTGGCATAAAAATTGAAAAATGTTTTGGGGAGGGTTGCAGGGGTCCTGGAAAGGGGTTGGGGAGTCTCGAGGCCCCCAGCAAAAGCTGGGGAGGGAGCCGCGCCACCCCCTCCCTCCCCAATCTCCGTTACACCTATGCCCCCACACAATCGTATATTTCAGTAACCGAAAGCCATTATCTTTGTTAGCAAATATTAAATTCAGTTACATTTTGTTATATAACCGTGAAAGTTTCTGACTGAACAAACGCAGGTTCTTTGTGAACAAACAAAGCCTTTACAACGGTATTAAAATTTTTGAGTTTGAAGGGTATGGGGGGGCTAGCATGAAGTTAACGGCACAAACAAACTTTTGATATAACTATTCAGCAACGCCTGAATAAACGAAAATTTTTCTGTGAACAATCGTGAACAAACGACATGCGTTTGTTCACGTTTGTTCACGCGGTGGGGGGGCCAACTTCAGGAAGGTGTTTAAGCCGTTTAAGCGCGGTAATTTTACGCGGCTTAAAAACTAGGCAATTTGAACTGAATTTTAAGCCATCGGCTTAAACGGCTTAAACTAAAATTATTTATGAAAAGGAGATCGGCTTAAACGGCTTAATTTTAAGCCACTGCATTTTTAAGCCGGTGTGTTTTTATGAAAAGGATTC
The DNA here is from genome assembly GCA_030248195.1 of Trissonchulus latispiculum. Lineage (NCBI taxonomy): Eukaryota > Metazoa > Nematoda > Enoplea > Enoplida > Ironidae > Trissonchulus > Trissonchulus latispiculum. The sequence goes on from JASAND010018056.1 coordinate 4,759, forward strand.
GGCTTAAAGTTTAAGCCGATGGTTATTTATGAAAAGGGTCGGCTTAAACGGCTTAAATTTAAGCCGTTTAAGCCACTTAAGCCGTTTAAGCCGTTTAAGCCGACCAGCCTTTTCATAAATAAATTCATTTTTAAGCTAAGCCGTTTAAGCGCTTTTTATGAAATGGCCCGAAGATCATGGACGGAAACATGATCCCCAAGCAAGACTACCATACGGTTATTGGTTATTAACTTAGCACATACGATTAAAAATTCTCCTTCTTTCGTTATTTTAACTTAGGATTCAGTGAGTTGGTTTTATTCCAACCTGTAGTGTTGAGAAAGGTAAGAATTGGAGGGGGTTAGGTGGGACGGGACAGGGGTAAAATAGACTTTCTGGTATTTACCAAAGAAACCTGAAAACACCTTCCAAAGGCGACTTTTGATTTGCCGCTACATTAATTGACACATGTCTGACTATGTGTCAATATTTTAATTAATGTTGAAATATTCTGGCCAGCTGTGATCGGCCTACATTTCATGAGCTGTATTACGTAAACCTGGCTAACTAATCTAGGGAGATCTTTTTGTCCCATTCTGATGCCGATATCCTCTACCTATTTCTGTGTGTCAGGGGAGACCAGAGAATTCTAATTAGCCGCTCGGTCTCTGCCGTGACTTCATTTCTGAGAGTCTCTGGTGAGGAGGAATGAAAAGTAACATTGGCAACAGTTTGTATCAGGTTTCAAAGCTGTTTTTCAGCTTGGCTGAGTTGGCAAAAATAAAGCGTGACTAGAGAGCAGAGATCTGCTAGGCGGCGATTAAAGAGTGTAAGATTTGATCGCATACTACATACCTGTTTAGCAAATCAACGAGTCCATAATGCGCACAGTGACAGCGACATCGAAGGTGCAGACATAGTCGCGAACAATTAAAGACGCGTGTCGACGTGCGTCGACACCTCAGATTGTAACATGCCATTTTAACCGTTTAAAGTTAATTGTAACATATTCATGCTCACGAACACATACAGACACTTATATACGCGCGTCTGTATGACAGGAACTATGAATGCAGCTTAATGTTGGTGCAAGCAAGCAAGCATCATTGCTCCCGACGGATCCGGACGCACAAACGGTAACCAGGACTGACATCTCGCATGATTAGGCCTTTGGAAAGGAGCTGTAGCCATCTACCCAAATCTACCCGCTTAAAGATTTAGAGATTAACATCCTCTAGAATTTTCTTAGAAATCAAGTTCCATCTTCCAAGAGTTTAGTTCATGGCGGCTATGACCATTAGATTTAAACGGACGAAATTCTTGATTTTGGTATATGCAAAATTGGATGTATATACCAATTAAAATTCTTCATGACCGCTTTAACAAGCAACAGTCAGCCACCACCCGGATCCGGTCATCAAGAGTTGGAAGTGGGTCGCGGGTACCCGCGGGTCGACTTTCAGGTCAGTGGGTACCCGCGGGTCAAAGTGGGTCAAGTAGTATTTTTGTTCACACCAATTTTTCGCTAAAGTTTGTTACCAGAAAATTTACAATTTATGTTAAATTTGCAATTTTTCTTCAACTTTTCGCTCTTTTGTATGTCTTTTTACATTATAATATTGCTTTTATGATAAAATTGTTTATTTCTATTTTTCTTTATTTCAATCTTCAGTCAAAAATATTTCAGTAATATCTTTCTGACATAGTCATTGGTATCATGGGGGAGCTCGGAGAGCCCCCCATAATATGAGCTATAAAGGCACTTTGCGGATTTTGAAAAGTGCTAATTAGGCATAACTAATTAACGGGAAGGAATTAAGAGCTAATATTTACATTTTTGAAATCTCCAGGCCGAGAGCTTTCGCATGATACCAAACTTGCCCGGAAAAAATGAACTTTGAAAAAATCGACTTTTTGATACAAGTTTAAAAGTGAAAAGTGAAAAGTGAAAAAAGTCCGAAAATTTGAAAATAGTCTAAAAACGGGCAAAAACAGCGTTTTTCGGCCTTGGGGTGGTACCCACATATAATAAATCGGGGTCGCTGAACACGATGAGCATAGTACCGACACCGTATCTCGCCTGGTTCATCTGGTTCAACTGGTTCAAAGTTGAACCAGTTCCTGGTTCAAGCTACTGGAGATAGCTAGAAGGCTGAAACTTTGCACACAAAGGTTATTGGGCATGGAGAATTCACTGGTGGTGTTACTTTGGTGGTCCGACCCATGGCTGGCCAGATCTGGTTCAACTGGTTCAAAGTTGAACCAGGTCCTGGTTCAAGCAACTGGAGATAGCTAGAGGGCTGAAATTTCGCATACAAAGGTTATTGGGCACGGGGAATTCACTGGTGGTGTTACTTTGGTGATCCGACCCATGGCTGGCCAGATCTGGTTCAACTGGTTCAAAGTTGAACCAGGTCCTGGTTCAAGCAACTGGAGATAGCTGAAAGGCTGAAATCTTGCATACAAAGGTTATTGGGCATGGGGAATTCACTGGTGGTGTTACTTCGCTAATCTAACCCATGGCTGGCCAGATCTGGTTCAACTGGTTCATGGTTCAAGCTACTGGAGATAGCTGAAAGTCTGAAATTTTGCATGCAAAGCTTATTGGGCATGGGGAATTCACTGGTGGAATTTGTGATTGCTGCTGCCACAGTTATGGCAGCGTTCCCAAAAACTAGACGGAGGACAAGTAGGAAAAATGCTCCTTGCAGTCGCATAAAAAAGTTAATATGAGCTATGATGGTCAACATTTAAATGTGTCAAGGACAAGATTTAAAATGTTTAATATGAGCCAACATCTAAATAAGTAGAGGACAAGATGTAAACGGCTAATATGAGCCGCTACGTTTCTCTTGGGCTCATATTGACGCGACTAAAATGGCAAACATATATACAGTTTACGGTTGGCATATAAGCATCAGTGTTTATAAACGATTTGATTGGCTTGGGAATATATAGAATTAATGTGATGATTGCGATGATAACTTCAAATGTGATTTTTCTCAAGATTTCACAACATGTGTAAGTTCCACATTTTCGTTTCTTCATTAGATTGGACTTCGGTTTCGTTTTGTTGACTTATGGTGGCCTTAAATATGCACTTGGATGTAGCGGTGGAGAAGAAAACGTTTACGTACAGCTTTGCAAAATTAATGTTTAATGTTTATGCGTCGTTATTCATCCAAGCCATTTCAGTGTTGGATTAAAAGTAAGCAAAAGCTAAATGAGCGTCAATATGAGCCCAAGAGAAACGTAGCGGCTCATATTAGCCGTTTACATCTTGTCCTCTACTTATTTAGATGTTGGCTCATATTAAACATTTTAAATCTTGTCCTTGACACATTTAAATGTTGACCATCATAGCTCATATTAACTTTTTCATGCGACTGCAAGGAGCATTTTTCCTACTTGTAAATATTTATTATCACGCACACCCTACAATATTTCTGCACTGATTGACAAACTGTTTGTGCGAAAACGATATTGACAGCTTGCTACAACAGCTATATACATATATACAGCTATATATACAGCTTGCTGCAAATGTATCTTTCCGTAAATAACGTGAAGAACTACTTCGAGTAAATAATTATATAATGTCGAAATTCTATACAGTTGTATGAGTTTTATTCCTGATTTTATTGGTACTAATAAAGTGTATGATATAAACTGCTGAAATTTTATAGTTTGCTACCATATCCAAGATTGGAGTGGACAGCATTATACAAACACTCCTTCGGTAGTCTCCACGCAGCTGGAGCGCAAATGGATTGAACTTTTATGAAATTGCTACAAGAAAATAGACTTTATCTTTAAAACGTTGCCTAAATGCTGATTCTATTGAACGATCGAGATCCCAAGACTTTTGCGATAGCATAGCCTGCTTAGAACTAGTAAAAACGGAGACGAAATCTGAAGTAGTTTGGGTATATGTATATACCCAGTAGTTTACTCTGAACTTGCCACGTCACTATGTACATGTTTAAAGCTGTAATTTTGCTCGAAGCATGCTATAGAGTACTTAAATATTCGAAAATGCCAAAATTAAAGAATTGGGTCAAGTGGGTCGATAAAATTCCAGTGGGTAGCGGGTCGTGGGTTGCGGGTGGCGGGTCAGAGGCACGCGGGTCACGGGTACCCGCGGGTCACGAAATTGCGACCCACTTCCACTCTAGGTCATACACTGCTGGCCTTGCTGGCCAACAGTCGACCGAAGTGAGATGGCTCTGGTAGTCGGCCACAGGTTAGATTTAGCCAACTGCTCAGTCAATGTAGCTCCGTCATCAAACCGGGTAATTCAAAATTGGGTGGTTCCTCCGAAATTGACTCTTATGATTCCAAATTTGCATACAGAATGACTGGTTGAAAACTGATAAGCTGAATTTAAACACAAATTAAGGTTGCGAATGATTGCTTTGCTTCTATGTGAGTTGTAACAACCATTTCAAACAAGAAGTAATGAATTAATTAAAATTTTATTTAGAAATTTGTTCTGAGTGAAACCAATATAACACTACCGTGAGTGGTCATCATATCTTGTGAGATATGACAAGAAAAATGAAACAGGGGAAAAGTGTACGAGTGGCAGAATTTTTTCATGAATATGCACAAATACAACAATGAGTGGTGTACCCACATAAATTTTTCTAGTCCGCTTATCCCTCTCTCTTGCTATCATTAGCATGCTACAAGTTATCAGTTTTCTACCTTGCGGAATACTCGTCGATCATCTCTATTTTATCAAGATTGGTGCATTTCTTAGCACACTGCCGTATTTCAACCAATCATAGTCTTGTTTGCTGAAAGGTGATTGGTTGTGACAACAGGCGGAGCGTAGCACAGCCTTTTAAGTAGAGTTGTGCCCGGGCCTTGAATCGGGCCTCGGGCTCCGGGCCGGGCCCGGGCCGGGCCTGCACCGGGCCGGCCCGGGCCCGGATGTTGGAGTGGCAGGCCCGGCGCGGCCCGGGCCCGGGCCCGGTCAGGCCGCGGAGGCCCGGCCCGAGCCGGGCCTGCCGGGCCTGCCGGGCCTTGGAGGCCCGGCCAGGCCCGGTCGGGCCCGGTGAGGCCCGGTCAAATTTTTGTTGTTCAAATTGCATAATTTTTCCAAATTCTCTGCATTAGTTAGTCAAATTTAAGCTTCCAGGAGTCGTCCAAGTTGTAATAAATTGCACGAACTATAGTTGGTCACTGATTTTTGTATACCGGGCCTTCACCGGGCCGACCGGGCCTACACCGGGCCGCCGGGCCCACCGGGCCTACCGGGCCTTGAATCGGGCCTCCGGCCCGGGCCGGGCCCGGGCCGTAGGCGCTCGGCCCGGCCCGAGGCCCGGCCCGGTTGGTTCAGCAGGCCCGGGCCCGGGCCCGGCCCGGAAAATTTCTTAACGGCACAACTCTACTTTTAAGGGGGGGGGGGGGGGGGGTATACCAAATACACTAATGACAAAAATTTTTCCGATTGCGCTCAAACTTTGTCACATATTAGTACCTGGGTTCCTTCAAAATAATTAAAAGTTTCGATGCTTTTCGTTTTTCATAGCGTTCACAGCAGCCTCGCAAAGTTGCTGACCTACGGCTTTTTCGTGCCTGAGAGTGGTCCAAGTTTTTTCGATTTTTCTCCGGTTTGCTAAGAACCAACGTAATGAATTTTCTTGTGAACATAAAGGAAACTTAGGACTATCGTTGGGTATGCGCAATTTCAAAATTGGCTGAGTACACGCTGGTGCAGCACGATATTTACCATGCATCCCACCCCCAAATTATGGCAATTGACATATTTCGTTTGAGACCTAATCCGCTGCAAGCATCCGATTGGGCTCAAATTTTGCACACAGAAGTCTCTTAATACTATAAATACGTGTGCAAAATTTGAGGCTTGACGACCGCAGCAGTAAAATGTAATATAACATTTTGTTCAACTTTTGCTGTCAGAGACGCAAAATTAGCTTCCCGCCAAAAATGGCAAATTTCCAAAATCATCGAATTAATACAAAATTGTACTCAATCGATAGATCTCATCATTCTAAACAACTTTTCTAATTGCACCAAGTCACGATATTGCTTCTACGATGAGATAAATTCCATCGAAGTTTAGCTTCATGCCGATTTTGACCGTTTTTTCACTGTTGCCACATAATCAAGCCCTCATTAAAAAACCATAACAAAACCTAAATCCGCCAAACTTGGCACATATTTAACCATATATCCTGGCTATATTCTGTAAAAATTTCAGAAGATTTGGAGCACTATGGAGGATTAGGCTCGAAACGGCGACAGGTCACCTAGTAAAAATTTTACAATTTTTGAAGTTTGCGGCTACAGTACTCCCGAACGAGAAGCTTCTGTGAGCTGCCATTTGACACGTATTTAACTCGTAGCAATAGAAGTAGTATAGATGTCCCCTACACCCCCATGAGTTTCTCCTACCGTAAGACAAGTTAAAGGCTTCATTTATGTAGTTACCTGTTGGCCTCGTGTGTTGGACATTTAATGTATAACTTGTTTAACATCTGTAAACATTCCTACGTTTTCCGTTTTGCATTGTGAAGAAAATCAATACTCCAGCAGAACACCTAAGTAGCTAACTGTTACATCATCGCGTTTTGAATGTGTATCAGTTTTTACTTGCTAATTGCAAGCTGTCCCAAAATAACATATGCCGACCCCCCCCCTCTTCGACTAAACAATATTGCACAGAACTAGTTGCATCCTGTGCTAAACAAATTTATGCACGCCGTTCTTCTGGCACCTCAACTGCAATCAGGTTGTAGATTTTACCGTCTTTTCCTCAGTAGCTAAACAGCGCCCGCAACATTCCTGATTCTACATAGCTATCTGCCCTTGCCACTTCTTAATAATCATTTAGGCTTTAAGCAATTGGTTTATTTACCTGTCAATAATTGTTTAGGCCTATAAGCAATTGATTTCGGCATACGTAGGCGCTTGTAAATAACCTTAATTGGCCTCAAGCAATTGGTTTCCGTATACGTATTCCATAGCTTAGAACAGCCTAAACGAATAACTTTACTCTGCGCCTTAAATGTTCCTCAAACAAACCATTTTAAAACACTAAGCAGCTGCTGTGTTGCATAAACTTACCAAGCTCAAAAGTGCATATGCATTAGCTTCCAGCTTTGCGCGTCTTCGATATTCTTATGTCTGTGTAAAAAATGTCTTAATTTTTTACCTTTTTCCTCTAACTAAACTTAACCCTCTGTTCACTTTAATTCCAAGTTTTAAAATTCATTTCAGTACTTCTTGCTTATTATGGACACAGGCTGACCATTTGATGTTAACGTGTCAACGTGTCAATTTTATCAAACATCTGTTTTCTCTTGATATCAAAATTTTTCTTCTGGGCGGTTTCTCTTCAGTTTTCCCTTTTTTCTTTTGATTAACTCTTTCCTTCAAGCCCAACATTCCTCATTTCAGTTTAATTTCTAATTCCTCATTGGTTATTTTATGTATTTGAATTTCATGTGCGGCCTCGTACGTTTCGTAATTTCGCTTTCAAGAACGGGTATATATAGTAATCTGTGTATTATATTAAAGATCTGAATACTTCTAGGCATAGCTAAGTCGTCAGGTATTCATATAGCTCCCTGATTCAGTATCTGGTGCATCTCGAAATCTTTTCTTGAAAACAGTGTCTTTTATTAGCCGAAATCTCACAATGCTAGGAATGTATTTTTATTCCTGCTGGAGCAGGAATGTATAAGGAATCTAATATGTTCTCTGCCCTATCTTCAACACAGGACTAGCTTAGGTGGATTTTTTGTATGCAGATTATGTAAATTAGGTTCAGAAACTATTTAAGCAGCTGAATTCACAGCCTTCACGCAGTCTTTGGCTGTCAGCAATCTTAACGGTTGCATGTTTTTGCACCAGTGCAGCTCGGGAGCTGCACATAGGTGCATTAGGTAACAAATTAACTACTTGCGCTGGGCTTCAAAAGTTGGGCTCAAATAGGCGTAACAATCAGTTACTGTAGCACTGTGCGATACAAAGTTACAGAAAAATGACAAAATGAAAAGTGATACAAATTCGCCAGAATGACAAAATGAAAAATGATGACATTTAGTACTGAAACGTTTTGCTTTCCTTTTACGGTGAAAGAAAGTATGGCTGTTAAGAAATCTCAAAATATAATAAGACATTTCGGAGCTACTAGTAGTTTGATATCGAAATACATAATCGAAGGGATTTCAAGAGGAATTGTGAACGTTACGGAAGCTGCAGCCTGCAAGCTCTGTAGTCTCTTTTTTGCATTTAACGGAGCAATGATCAAAGTCGACTCTAGCATTAGAATAATAACAGGTCTACAAAGGAATATTGCCCCTTTTGGGGCAACTTGTTCCTTTTGAACAAATCATACGTTGAATCTAATTCTACATTCTTAAATACTCTTTAAGTAATCGGTGGACGGGAATCGTTGCGGTTTTACTCTTGTAAAAATCTAGTCAATTTAACAATTAAATTTCATTAAATTTAGCTATTGCTTTGAATTTATTGTTTTATATCTCAAACCCACAAATTCATGAGTTTCTTACTGCTATTCGCCTCAGTATGACTCATTACTCCTTTTAAAATTCCTTAATCTTTTACTGAACGAAGCAATTGAGTTTTTAATTGTTTGACACAGCAATCGTTTCCCTAAAAACATAGCATCTACCAAATACCTGCTGACTCGGATGAACCGTCCAAGCGATATTTTCTTCTCAACTAAACTTACTTTGAAACTCGTTTAGCAATTTTATCAATTCATTCACCTGTTTCTATAGTAGTTGCAACTAAAATCTATCCAAAAGTGTTTTGCCTTTGGACATAACATTTTGCTGTTACTTCTTCAATTAATTTTCAATCTATGGTAACAAGTTGTAGTATTGTTCCACTTGTATTGTAACATATTGTTCACTTCAACATTGATCAGAATTGAACTAAATTTGAAGATTCAAACTATTTGAAACATTATTTTTGTATATATCAAAAGTTCCAAATTGAGAGGCCCGGCCTTTATTAACTTGTGCCTGAATGGCTTCAGTACAAATAATTTGCACGAACATTTCCCAAATTGAGGACTGCGGACTCCCTTTTTCGCTGTCTGCCAGAAATGATGAACAAACCAAACAGTGCTCGGGTTCCGTTATTTATCGTATATGGGAACTTCTTTATGCGAAAATGGCTTGATTGATCTTCATTATTCAACACATCTCGGTACAATTTGAAATTGCAAATTGTAGAACATGCAACTTTCAAAGTCATTTATTTAGTTTTTCATTATTTTATATTAAATTTTTTAGTCTGGCATCCGTGACCAAAACGCTAGCAGATAACCTTAACCTTAACTAACGTTAATAAGCTATCTATTTGTTTTGTCGATCTGGTTTAGTTATGGATTACAAAGCAATCTTTTGGTAGAAACCACTTTTCGGTAATTTTTGTCAGTCCAAAGATTTTCTGCTTTTCTTGTAAGCGATATATGTAGTGCTGTCTCTAAGCTATTTTGTTATATACTCCAAACGATAAAGTGGTTCTTGTCCACTAATTTTAGTCAAATTGGCATTTCACTTCTGATTGCTAAACAGTATGGACTGAAATTTTCGGCAGGCAGGATACTTACGCTTTTTAACGAATAATTAGTCTCTAATAGTGATAAAATGAGGATACGTTTCGGGGATTTTGGTCCTTAGCTCACTTTGTTAAGAAGTTTCCTAAATTTTTGTGGAAAAGCTGGCCAGTAGCCCTATGCTGATAAAAAGTGGTTAAACATTTCTGTCTCCATTTTGCCGAAAGGTTGCTTGTAAGGGTTCTTTGACCTGTTAAATCTGCTTACGAAATCTATGTCGCAGCGTTAGTTCAGAGCGTTCATACAACCGCCTGTAGGTTCATTTGTACAATACAATAGTTTTCATCAGCTACACTCTTACTTTGGTTGAAAATTCATTTATATTATTCTTTAACAAAAACCGAATAAAAACTTTTTGTACACTGACCATAAACAAAAACTAAATGAAAACCGCCGAGCAGCAATATCAATTTTATTAAATAACCTAGGTAAAGTTAGTTTCATTTTACAAATGAGTTAGGAAAAGGATTCGAAGCTCATGACTGTTAAGGGTGTGAATATTGAAGTATATAATCATCCGAAACATAAGAACTCAAAGTGTCTATTAAGTCTTTATTATGCAACCCGATTGTGATATGCTGCAAAGAAAGCATTTAAAAGTAGGAGGGCACTCAACATATTTGGTATTCTTTTTGCGGTTATTATATTTGCGCTGAATCTAGAAACTTTACAGCATTTATATTTGACTTGTAATGTAGGCAACCAACACTTTGATTCATGACATTTCCCGCGTAGAATCATTGAGTTAGTAAGCGTGGGCATATAGTTGCAGCTTCATTAGAAAATACTGTCTGGTTGGTTCTAACTTCTCCTTAATCTTGTTTCTCTTTTCATAGCTTTTGACATTTTTTTGGGTTAATTGATCTTGCTGCTAGCATCTGTAGTCGTATTTAATGGATATGATTATTATTTAGGTTTTGATGTGTAAGCTGTGAATCTGCTTGTTAAGGAGGGTGCGATTCCTATGAGTTTCCAATCAAAAGCCTTGAAGGAACAACACATAGAAGGTATGTTAGAACTGCCGGTAAATTACGGAAGTGCTGCAATTGTTGCTTAGATGAAAACTCAGACCATTTTTCTGATGCGTAAATTGGGTTCTATTATTGAAAATAACTACATGCCTGACTGCCGTTGGTTTGTACCGTTTACGTTTTGTGTTACTATTTTCGCTATCGTTTTACTGCTCAAAAGTATTGGAAACTGCATTTGAAATAATATAAAAACATGAGAAAAAACAAGAAAAAAGAAATTAAAAATAGATGCGAAAGAGTCACTGGGCCTGAATTTGCTCTGAGTTAACTACTTCATTCTAGTATGCTTTACATTTTGTTTTCAGATGCCCGTGCGATGAAGAATTTTTAAACGATGGATTGATTCTCCAATCAGATAACAACTATTACTAGCTCATCAATTATCGTGCCGTGTCTGTGAAAAAACGTTTTACAGGCAACAAAATGCCAATAATCATATTCGCCTACGCCACTCCTCAGAACCAACCAACTTCTCCTTTGCTCTCCTAGTCATAATCATCTTGCAGCCCAAAATTTCCAAACTGGCAGCGGAAAATGGAAATCTTATAAACGATAAACGCTTTACGTTAACTCAAACAGCGACATATAATAACGACAATTTTCGAACCGTTAACGCAGAATATTCCCTACGTTTTAAGGAGACACCTGTTCAATCTTTTGAAGAAGCTTTAGACATTTTATATGAAACATTATCCCAAGTTTTGGATTATCTCGGAAGAAATGTCCACAGGCAGGACAAAGTTAGAATGATTTTTCAGTCTCCCACGCTGGACTTTCCCATTGTCCTTCCTGTGTTATCTTTTTCAAACATAACACCGGATTATGTCTTGGAATTTATAAGACGTGTGCTGCAGTCTTATCAACATTTTTCATTTAATGACGGTGTTATTGTTACTTTTACTCACATAACTATGCCAGAACCTGCAGATGGCAAAAGAAATATTGGAAATATTCGAACACGAAAGATCATTGACTTACCAGTGTGGTTGGCCGCGAAGCGATGCATTCTACAAATTAAGGTTGATAATGATTGTTTTTTGACAGCTATTGTCGTGGCTCAAGCATTAGCTGATCATCAGCAGGCCAAGGTTGCAGGGTCTGTGATTACAAAATTGGGGAAAAGGAGGCAAGACAGAACCCTCAAGAACATTACACGAATGGACAGACAACCATCGCAGAGACGTCAGAGAGTAGAAACACTTTTACAGAAGTGTAACCTGAAGTCTGTAATTTCTTGTGGCTTAGCAGAAGCAGGATTGGTGCAGATAGCCTTGCTAGAGCACCAAATTAACATATGGGACGCAGAGACATTTGGTCAAAAATGTATTTTCTGGACCGTATAGGAAAAGCAAATTAATCTTTTGCTCTATAACAATCATTTTGATGTGATCACGGGGATGGCGGCTTTTCGAACACTGCTAATTACTGCTCTAAATGCCGCACGGGATATAATAAAGCTGTAAACTTACACAGATGTGAGGTCGGATGTCCCCCTATGTCACTATGCATTTTGCCAAAATTTGGCTTCCTTTGTTGATCATAACGAAATAATATTCTGCAACATGTGCAACCGCTACTGGCTGTCACAACTTTGCTATCAAAATCACATAGCAAAGGTATGTGACACAGTAAAGCGGTGCCCTGTATGTTCTCAGACAGTTCTACATTCCAAACTTGGAAATCACAACTGTCTCCAGAACTTCTGTAACATATGCAAGCAGAGACAAGGTGACGACCACTTATGCTATATGCAACCAGTCCAAAGGAAAGAATTTGATGAAAACATAAAAGATACTGGCGAAGAGGAACTTTGCCACGTTTCTGAAGATGAAGACGTCTACAACGCTGTAGACACCTGCAGCAAGGAGCTTGCAGAAGACTTTCGCCAGCAGCTTCTACCGTCTCAGAGAAAAACTACTCTTTGCTTAGAAACCAATTTCTTTGTATTTGATTTTGAATGTATGATTCTTCCTAATGGTGAACACAAACCAAACTTATGCATTGTGCAGTCCCTTAGGGAAGAAGCTGCAGCACAGCAGTGGAAATTCAGTGGTCCAGATGCAGGATACAGTTTCTGTAAATGGGCTTTTAATCAAAAAGGTTACTCAAAACTCCACTTTTATTGCCCATAACTTTGGAGGCTACGATGGATATTTTATTCTGGATTATTTGCATTGTAATGCTATTAAACCGGAAGTAATTTATCGTGGAAGCAGGATTCTGTCGCTATCTATCCCAGGCCCTCGCATTAGATTCATTGATTCTTATAACTTTTTACCGATGCCACTATCGAAATTTCCAAAAACATTTGGTCTCATTGAAAGAACGAAGGGACATTTTCCGTATCTTTTGAATACCCCAGAAAATCAGGAATACTCCGGTGATTTACCACCACTTAAATACTTTGATGCGCAGTCAAGAAAGCTTGATGCATATAATGATTTGTTACAGTGGTATGAGGCTGAAAAACAGCGCTACACTGACAACTCTACGCTGAGGTACTGTTTGCAGGCTGAACTACAGGAATACTGTGAAAGTGATGTCATCATTCTTCGTGAAGGATGTCTTGCGTTTAGCACAGATTTTATAAATGCTACAGGAGTTAATCCTTTCAAACGCTATCACAATCGCATCCGCATGCAATTTTGTTTTTCGGCGGAACTTTCTGAAGCCGGATACAATTGCCATAATCCCACCCGTTGGCTATATTCCCAAGAAGCAATATAGCAAATCAGCTATTGCATGGTTGAGATGGATTTCAGAAAAAACAGGGACTTCTATTAGACACGCCCTGAACGGTGGTGAGAAGCAAGTTGGACGCTTTTACGTTGACGGATACGCCGAATCAGCAGAAAGAGAAGAAAAGCCTACGTGTTACGAATTTTACGGATGTTACGTTCACGGACATAGCTGTTTATTTGGAAATACTTCGCTCAAGTACGATTTACGGAAATCATTAAAGACAAAACTTCAGCGAACGTTAGACAGGGCAAAAGAGTTGAAATCATTTAATGTAAGGTTGGTGGAGATTTTGGCAGTGCGAATGGCAGAAGATATTGTTGAACGACCCTGACGCACGCCGACTATACGATTCCGTCAAAATTGTTTCTCCACTTCAACCAAGAGATGCCTTCTTTGGTGGAAGGACAAATGCAGTGGTTCTGTACCACAGAATAACGAATCCATTGCAAGTTATTCGTTACGTTGATATAACCTCTCTGTATCCATATGTCAATGCCAATTGCCTATATCCTATTGGTCATCCTGAAATAGTTACCGAAAATTTTGGGGAAATTGAGAGATATTTTGGATTAATAAAGTGTAGCATTTTGCCACCAAGAGGTTTATTTCACCCTGTACTACCTATAAAAGTCCGGGGAAAGTTAATATTCCCCCTCTGTCGCTCCTGTGCCGAGAACAACAATCAGAGCACAGCTTGCTCTCACGCAGACAAATATCGAACGTTGTCAGGAACGTGGTGCACGCCTGAAGTAATGAAAGCTCTAGAAAAAGGATATCGAATTACAAGCATCGCAGAAGTATGGAATTGGACAAAGCAAAGTTGTGACTTATTTGGAAGCTATGTTCGAACCTTTCTACAGCTGAAGCAAGAAGCAAGCGGATGGCCCAAAGAATGCAAGTCAAAGGATTCTAAGGAATATATTCGAAACTATCAAGAAAAAGAAGGCGTATCGCTCAACTATGACAAAGTTTCACTGAGATTCTTGAAAGCGTGCTGTTGCTAAACTGATGTTGGAACTTTTGGGGATATTTTGGGAAAAAGGCAAATGTTACTCACACAGTTTATGTAACAAGTTATGGCGAATATACTGCGTTGTTATCCGATCCATCCAAAGTGGTTGTTGATGTTGCTTTCACGAAAAATGGATCAATGGCGATCGTAAACTACCGGAGTACAAGTAATGATTTCTTGGAAGTTGACTGTAAAGCCAATATAGTTATTGCTGCATTCACAACTTGCCATGCTAGACTCCAGCTGATAGCTTTTTGGACCAGCTTGGCGAAAAGGTGCTATATTTTGATACCGACTCCATGATTTACCTTTCCAATTCCAAGGAAATCGACAAAGAACCCAAGCTAGGCAACTATCTAGGTGATTTGAAAGACGAAATTGTGGAACAATATGGAAGGGGAACGAAAATCGTCGACTTCTGGAGCCTAGGACCGAAAAATTACGGTTTCCAAGTTGAACGTGAAGATGGCTCGTGCGATTACCAGTGGAAAGTAAAAGGAATTCCGTTGACCGTACGAAATCGTGCGAGTGCTGAATCCTGAAACAATGAAAAAGTCGTTATTTTCTGGTGGCGTTTGCGAAGCTATGGACGATCGGGTTACTCGGAATAAAGGCGAAACCAAGATCCAATCCAAAACTGTGAGGAAGAAATACAAAATTGTATATGACAAAAGACGTTTAATGGATAATCTTACTACTGTGCCATTTGGCTATTAGCATCTACAAGCTTCTATCTGTTTCTGTTAATGTGGTTGGTTGGTTGGTAATTTGGTTTTCATTGGCTATAGATGATAGTAGACCATAAGTAAAGATAGTGCTTGATGCATTACACTTGCGTTCTATTGCTTGGAAAGACTAAAACATCTGCGAAATATTAGGAGTATTTAGACCTGCATGAGGCCGCTGATAAGTCTAGGATTATACCTTTAGAGCTCATGAATTATTTACAGCAGACAGAGTAGAAAGCTTGTAAAGTGGAACTTGGTACTACGAAGTAAAACGTCCGAAGTCCGAAGTAAAGTTTGTTCATATCAAACTAGTTCTAGCATTGTTCTTGGTATCTTTATACGTATGAAATTTCTAATATTTCGTATTGCCAAAACAGATCCGAGACTATAATGGTGACAGAGTAGCTAGAAATCAGATAATTAATAAAGTTAATATAAATTAAAGATAAGAAGTTGAAACGTAAATGATATGTGACTGAGCAAATCAAATATTGTTATAGGTTGAACCAAAAAAGAAAAATAATTTACAATGTTTAGTATTTGTGTCGAAGAATTGAACACTTTTAAGGTTTAATATGAGCTCTTGTGAACGGCTACCCTAGGGATGATAAAACACAACAGTATAAGCAAAAAGCATTAATTGACTGAGCGTTGACAAAACTAGAGACAGTTCGAAATTATTTTGTAGTTGAACGACTACAGGACGGTCGTTTTTCAGTATTATATGCTGCATCATACCAATAATTTTTCGAGAAAAAAACGAAGAAAAGATTACGTAATGTATAGTGTAACTTTACTTTTATCTAAATTGAAATAATCGTAATTTTTCGAAACTTCGTATTGTAGATATATATTTATCAAAACAAAATCATGTTATTCGTTAGGTAGAACCATGTTGAAAGTTCACCCGTGTTGACACGTTCTAAAAAGAAACTGACAATCAAAGCATAAATTTCCTGAACAAGGATGCTAAGAAAAGAATAAACTAGAAAGTGGGTTGCCGCTGCTTCCTTCTCTTACCATAGTAGCTCTTAGAAGAGACACGTCAGTGATATAATTCATGCGTATTTATGTTCTCCGCATTGAGAGCTTATATTTCAGAATACCATATTAACCATATTTAGGAAGTTTCATTTTTTGTCATTTTGGCGATTTTCGCCAATTTATGATAATTTTTGAAGCTACGTCATCCGAATTAGGTACATTTTTGGCGTTTGGCCCTATTTACACAGCTTTTCATCTACTCAACAAGGTCTTTCAAATGAAATATCTGTACAGAGCGTTTTCCTTTACTTTAAATTTTATTAAATGCCACCGTATCGAGTGCTTTCACAAACCGCAACCGGAAGAATCTCCATTCCTGGAAAAGGTAAAATCAAGACTTTTTACACAGACATAAGAATATCGATGACGCGCAAAGCCGGAAGCTAGTGCATACGCACTTTTGAGCTTGGTACGTTTATGCAGCACAGCAGCTGCTTAGTGTTTTAAAATGGCTTGTTTGAGGAACATTTAAGGCGCAGAGTAAAGCTATTCGTTTAGGCTGTTCTAAGCTATGGAATGCGCATACGGAATCCAATTGCTTGAGGCCAATTAAGGTTATTTACAAGCGACTACGTATGCCGAAATCAATTGCTTATAGGCCTAAACAATTATTGACATGTAAATAAACCAATTGCTTAAAGCGTAAATGATTATTAAGAAGTGGCAAGGGCAGATAGCTATGTAGAATCAAGAATGTTGCGGGCGCTGTTTAGCTACTGAGGAAAAGGACTGTAATATCTACAACCTGATTGCAGTTGTGGTGCCAGAAGAACGGCGTGCATAAATTTGTTTAGCACAGGATGCAACTAGTTCTGTGCAATATTTTTTAGTCGAAGAGGGGGGGAAGTCGGCATATGTTATTTTGGGACACCTTGCAATTAGCAAGTAAAAACTAATACACATTCAAAACGCGATGATGTAACAGTTAGGTACTTAGGTGTTCTGCTGGAGTATTGATTTTCTTCACAATGCAAAACGGAAAACGTAGGAATATTTACAGATGTTAAACAAGTTATACATTAAATGTCCAAACACACGAAGCCAACAGGTAACTACATAAATGAAGCCTTCAACTTGTCTTACGGTAGGAGAAACTCATGGGGGTGTAGGGGACATCTATACTAC
>JASAND010018057.1:0-11626 GCA_030248195.1 Trissonchulus latispiculum
AGGTGTTTTTTTAAGCTAAAATAGCGAAAATTTAGTCAAAAATCGGCGAAGCCGAAAAATTTTTGGAAATTTAGGGTAAAAATGGTAAAATTTGGCAATTTTTTGGGGTTATGGGGGGGAGGTCGGGATTTATGGGGGGGCTTTTCATGGGGGGGGGGCTCCTCGAATGGGGTGGGGAGGACGCCGAATGGGGGGCGGCCCCCCCCACTAGGGATAAGCCAGACCAGTGGTCACTTCCGTCGGTTTCGGCGATATGCCCATTGAAACGAGCGTAGTCGATTTACTATATATGCCACCGACCAAAATGCCGAAAAACTTAGTTTTAGGCCGTTTGACCAGTGGTCAATAGACCCCATCCCCATAGGCTGTAGTGACCAGTGGTCACTTCCGTCGGTTTCGGAGATATGCCCATTGAAACGAGCGTAGTCGATTTACTATATATGCCCTCTACCAAAACGCCGAAAAACGCAGTTTTAGGCCGTTTGACCAGTGGTCAATAGGCCCCATAGGCTGTAGTGACCAGTAATCACTTCCGTCGGTTTCGGCGATGTACTTGTTGAAACGAGCGTAGTCGATTTACTATATATTCCACCGAACAAAATGACGAAAAACTTAGTTTTAGGACGTTTTAACAGTGGTCAATAGAACCCAAAGGCTGTAGTGACCAGTGGTCACTACCGTCGGTTTCGGCTATATGCACATTGAAACGAGGGCGTAGTCGATTTACTATAAATGCCCCCAACCAAAACGCCGAAAAACGCAGCTTTAGGCCGTTTGACCAGTGGTCAATAGGCACCACAGGCTGTAGTGACCAGTGGTCACTTCCGTCGGTTTCGGCGATATGCCCATTGAAACGAGCGTAGTCGATTTACTATATATGCCCACGACCAAAACGCCGAAAAACACTGTTTAGAGTGAGTTTTCCCAACTTTGACCCTGGGCGAGGAACCACAGGAGCCATGCTGACCAGTGGTCACTTCGGGCGGTATCGGCAGTATGCTCATCGTTTTCAGCGACCCCGATTTACTATATATGGGTACCACCCCGAGGCCGAAAAACGCCATTTTTAGTGACTTTTAGGCCATTTCTAGTAAAAGTGGGACTTAGAAACTTTTCGCCCAAACAGGCCAAAAAAATGCAAAGTTTGGGCCCATCTCCTGAAAGCTAGGGAGCAAAATTAAAAAATCCCCCCTCGTTACTTTATGCACCCCTACTGGTAATTTTCAACAAAAGATACTAGACCTCTCCAGCTTCTACCCAGTTCTAGAAAAGTGTGACCAAAATTTGCGAAAAATAGCGAAAGTCCGACTTTGGGACCTTGGCACAGAGCCAAAATTGGCCAGGTGCCAAAATGACCAAAAAAAGGTAGCATGGGGGGATCCTGTCTACCAACATATAATAGTAGTATGGTGCCAAAATGCCCACATCGTTCCAACACTTAGCCGTAAAATGCATTTCCAATAAGCGTTATTCACCGAGAAAAAAAAACAAACGCACGGTAACTATCGCCTAGTGCAAAAATTCGAAGTTTCGAATTCGAACCAAAAGTATGGTGGTACTTGTAGTACTACTCGAGTTGTTTACGATGGTAACCTTTTTACCACTCCCGGACCTCTAATTAGCTGGCACCAGGCCAACACGGTCTCCAGGGGGCCGCGCAGACGCCTTTATACCCATATTATGTAGGGGCGCTATCGCGCCCCTACATAATAAACAAATTTAGTTGGTTTTCCGCTGAAAGACAAAACCTCCAAACAACCGGTGAAATCCGTTAGTTTAAAGAAGATGCGGTACAGTTTCGCGTTCTTTGAGTGTGAGGAAGATGTTAGAATTTAGGTGGAGGGGGTAATCCAGCAGAAAATCCTGAGGGAAAGCTAACCCTAAATATTGCTCTATATATGCTTGGCGCCAAAATGCAGGCGCCATGGAAACAGCCTACAACGGCCCAGAAAAGGAAACGTATAAAGAAGCCCTGATTGAGATGGCCGGCGCAATTGTTAATCCAAGGACAATGATGATCCATCTTTATCACACACCTGAAAAAACCGAACACCACGTTTACTAATACTGTTGCAAATTCAAATTTTCGGCAACTAAACTAAATTTATATGCAAATTACACTTAAAATTACGCGCATAAGTTCAACGTCAAGAAAATGAAGTAAACGCTGGCCAGCAGGCGAATCCACGAAGGATACAAGGCATTAATCATAAAGAAATAATGAAAAACGCCTGCCTGCTGTCACTAAGGCCGTAGCCTTAGTCCGAACAGGAGAGCCAATGGGCGCGGTGAGCGCTCTTACCCAGGGAGAACCATTCCCTGGAGCTCCTGCCAGGTCGTCCAAGAAGGACAGCCAGCTCGGCTCTATCTGTGCTGCAACATAGCCAGAGAAGGTTTTATCAAAACCTCTCTGACTGTGCTATGCACAGAAAGAGGACTGCAGTGGCCAGCGGATCTTTTTTTCAAACTCAACTTTTTTCACCAAACTTGAGTTTGGTCTGAGTTTGGTTTGACGAAAGTTTGATCGTGTAAACTGGGCTTAAGGCTACTGCCTTAGTGACTGCAGGCAGGCGTTTTTCATTATTTCTTTATGATTAATGCCTTGTATACTTCGTGGATCCGCCTGCTGGCCAGCGTTTACTTCATTTTCTTGACGTAAATGCTGTTTGTATCTCTACGGAGATCCGCTGGCCACTGCAGTCCTCTTTCTGTGCATAGCACAGTCAGAGAGGTTTTGATAAAACCTTCTCTGGCTATGTTGCAGCACAGATAGAGCCGAGCTGGCTGTCCTTCTTGGACGACCAGGCAGGAGCTCCAGGGAATACTTCTCCCTGGGTAAGAGCGCTCACCGCGCCCATTGGCTCTCCTGTTCGGACTAAGGCTACGGCCTTAGTGACTGCAGGCAGGCGTTTTTCATTATTTCTTTATGCGTATAAGTTCAAGTTGTCGTAGCGAAAACGCAAACTTGACGTATTTGCCAACGAAAACGCAAATGGTTCTCACTCTAAGGCTCCAACTAATTGTCAGTGTGTAGTAAGTGTACGTAAACATGCATATATGGAAACAGTCACTGTGTACAGTACGCATATGTGCAATGTATCATAGGGGTCGCGGTAGCGACCCCTATAATATGAGTCAAAACGCCCCAATGACAGCCTTCAGAGGCGCTGCGCAGAGGCTGCGCAGATTCCTGCGCAGATCCTGCGCAAATTTTGTGCGCAAAAGAAAGTCCGTGTCGAGTTTAGTATAATTGGAAAATTTCATCCCCCTAACACTTACCGTTAAAAAGTTGCACCCGCCGGCAGTTATGCCGGCGATGTTTTTTTTCCGGTGTCTCCGTTTTACCCTTGTATGTCACCATTTTGTAGCCTCTTTCACAGAATGTAGCGAAGTTCAGACACCTATTGCGGTATATCATCAATATATATAGGTTACTGACTTTCGATATATGTGGTCGCCGCAGCGCCACAGTGCGCCGCAGCGCCACAGTGGCGCCACAAAGTCGGCTCAGAACGTCGAAATGGCCAAAAGTATGCCTGGGATTAGCTTCTTTCCAGCTCTTTGTGCAAATACAAACCAGACAAGTTATATATGGTTGATAAGGACATATATCCGGATTATGACGCTTGAAGTCGAATTTTTGATATGTTGCGCCACAGCGCCACAGTGGCTCGCCAAAGTTGGTGAATGTTGGGTCCGACTTTGAACTTAGTTTTTTCGCTTATTTTTCAAGATAGACTTCTCAAATCGTGCATACAAAGGTTTTTTGGGACGGAGAATCCATTCCCGCCATCAGTTTTGCTGCCCGATTCACCCAATTTGCTGGGCTGGTTCCGCTTGACCGTCTGAGGGGTCAGGTCGGTAACCGCTTCCGGGGGGTCCATAGTAGGCTTTACTTGGCCTCTCAAAACTTTGTCTATAGGGGTTTTCTGGTGCGCCCAGCTCATTCCCGGTCTCCGTTTTGCCGTCCGACCCACCCATCTTGCTGGGCTGGTTCCAATTTGCCGTCTGGAGTGTCCGGTCGGTACCGACTTCCGGGAACACCATATAGAACTGTACATAGCCTCTCAAAACATTGTCTATAGGGGTTTTCTGGTACGCTCAGCTCATTTCCGGTGTCCGTTTTGCCGTTGGACCCACCCATCTTGCTGTGCTGGTTCCACTTTGCCGTCTGGAGGGTCCGGTCGGTACCGACTTCCGGGAACACCATATAGAACTGTACATAGCCTCTCAAAACATTGTCTATAGGGGTTTTCTGGTACGCCCAGCTCATTTCCGGTGTCCGTTTTGCCGTTGGACCCACCCATCTTGCTGTGCTGGTTCCACTTTGCCATCTGGAGGGTCAGGTCGGTGGGAGGTCATGTGGTCAAAAATGAAAATTTTCAAAAGTGGTCAAATTTGGTATCAAATGAAAGCCCTCAGCGAGCTGAGCAACTTTTGTCATAGAACTGCCTGCTCAAAGTGGCTGTAGAGTGCTGTGGTGGGGTGGGGTGGGGACTTAGGCGATTTTCGGTCAAAAATGAAATTTTTCAAAAGTGGTCAAATTTGGTGCCAAATGAAACCACTCAGCGAGCTGAGCAACTTTTGTCATAGAACTGCATGCTCAAAGTGGCTATAGAGTGCTGTGGTGGGGTGGGGTGGGGACTTAGGCGATTTTCGGTCAAAAATGAAATTTTTCAAAAGTGGTCAAATTTGGTGCCAAATGAAACCACTCAGCGAGCTGAGCAACTTTTGTCATAGAACTGCATGCTCAAAGTGGCTATAGAGTGCTGTGCTGGGGTATGGATGGGGGTCTTAGGCGATTAAAAATTATCAAATAGACTCATATTGGCATGCCTTAAAAAACATCCATTGCGGAATTCTAACGGATATATTTCTACGCAGGAGTTAAGACGAATAAGTAGCGTTATTGACGTCACATGGATATCCCAACCCAACCATGGTCAACATTGTCAACTTTTCTCCTTAGGAAACTGTTAAACCGCTGTTAGTCAACAATGCGCCGACGGACGGATACGTATATAACATTTTTAATAAGCGTTTGTATAACTCATGTATTCAGGCACTCAAAGTTAAATCTGATGTTAACTTTCGTGACAATATTCGTATATACGTGCGTAACCTGTGGAGCATCCTGTCATCCACCCTAAAACTACCCTGTCTCGTCTTGCTGACATTACGTGAGTGATATATAACCGAAATTCGCAACCACTTGCCTTCAGAATACTAATAATGCCAATATGAGTCTATTTGGCATGCACTCATATTGGTGCGTGTACAAACTTGTCTTCTGCACTTTCCAACCTCACCAGACTCATATTAGCATTTTACATGCTTGTCTTATTCTTAATTTACAACCGACAATATTCAGCATTTTACATGTTCCATGTTGACTCATATTCCTTTCTTTGCTCTTTAGGAGCATTTTTATTTCTTGTTTAACTGTAATTCATGTAGGTATCTTCTCACTGTAGTACTAACAATCCTAGTACTTTGCTTTAGAACACAGTCACTACTTATATAACTTATACAACTACAATTACTACTTACTACTAAAATTGTTGTAGCAAAATATTAACTAACTACTAATTCATTAATTAATTAATTAACTACTGAATAAGTTGGAAGAAAATTTCAAAAATGCAGGAAATATAAAAGGAATTTTAGCAAAAAAAGTAGTAATTTTAAAATATAAAACTTCATTACATTCGCAGTAATTGCATTCAAAAAGTCAACTACATTGAACAAAGACTGAAATTTTATATCCATTTGGTAGTGACGCTTCTTCATGTTGCTTTCGGAAACAGCTCAGGGTTTTTCGTAAGTTAGAAGATGTAAATGAACTTTTATCGAAATATCGTCTACAAAGACAAAGCAAGCAATATAATTTTTTCTTTTAGAACAGCGAAAACTATTAAATACAGTTATAAATGCTGTAAAAACTATTAAAACGTGTTAAAACGTATTACTGCGAAAATTTCGATTTTAGAAAAAACTGATGTTGAAAAACTTCGTTTCATGTAAATCTCACAATCATATTAACGACTGAATCAGTACTTAAAAATTAGTTTCAGATTTAATTAATTTAAGAATAATTTTCATTACATAAAGTTTAGGTTGAAATAAATCCAAAATTTCGGTATTACCTTTTTCTTTATAAGCATTTAGTAATAATAATTTAGTTCAATTTTCTTCTCTTATCTCTAAGTTCTACCTATAAAAATTATAACTTCAGTTTTATTTCTAATTTTAAACTCGGCGTAATATTCCGTTGGATTTCTATGCCTCCAGTAGGCGGAGCAATAGTAGTATGACAACTGGGAGCAAACCAATGTACATAGATACGTACAGTTAAACAAACACATTGCACATATGCGTACTGTATACTAGGGTTGGTTTTTTTCCGGAAAAAAAGTCGAGCGGAAAAAAAGTACTTTTTTCCGGTTTTTTCCGGTTTTTTTCCGACTTTTTTTCCGCTGTCCTAATCATGCCAGGGCGTCTCAAAATTTGTTTCTATAACATTTGTAGTCTGTCTTAACGAATATTTCGTCATGTAAACGCCATTTGAGCACTTTAATAAGCTTTTCAACGTATCCAAACTAAGCAATTTTGAAAAAATTTTTCAAACGAAGTTTCAACAGACTATGGGCACAATTCCCAGTTACCTTAGTTTCTGGGAGCAGTGACAACTTTCAAATAATTTTCCCGTGTGAATAATTTTTTCTGTCACAACTTTGGATTTTAGATGCAAGTAAACAGCCGTCGGTCTGTCTGTTCTCAGCCATAATTATAGAGTGTCTCGTTAAACTGACAATAATACTTCATAAAACTGAGCAGTTTATGAAAAATTAAGAAAACTCCAAATTAAGTTCGGGCTTCAAAATAAGAGTAAACTCTAAGCAAAGCCAATAATTTGGAAAAAAGGAGCAAAATTTGAAAAAATCACTAAAATTTTTCATTTGAACGGTTCTAAAACTTCCCAGAATGATTAAATTTTTTCGACTTTTTTTCCGTTTTTTTCCGACCCTCCGGAAAAAAAAGGAAAAAAACGGAAAAAACCGTTTTTTCCGGGACTTTTTTCCGATGCCCAACCCTACTGTATACAGTGACCATTTCCATATATGCATGTTTACGTGTACTTTACTGTATTGACAATTAGTTGGAGCCTTAGAGTGAACCTTTGTGTTTTCGTTAGCGAAAACACAAATTTGCGTTTTCGTTGGCGAAATTTGCAAATACGCCAAATTTGTGTTTTCGCTCCGACATATATACCGTATTATGCCAAACAGTGGCCCACCCAAAAAAACGCAAATTGAACGCCAATTTATAGATCGGTTTTTTGGATTTTACAATGCACTGTCATTAGACCACAAATTGTGACTGAAGCATAGCATTGATTGATAAAGCTGCATTTTCTGGTTCAGCGTCAATCATACATACGGATACGTATATTATATTCCTCGATAGATCAACGGAGAACTTACTGACATTGGTCACAAATTTACCTAGTTTATAGAAAATTGACAAAATTGCAACTGTAACCTAGTTTCCAAGTAATCACCATGGGCGTTTTTCCGGGCGGTTTTTGGATTACAAAAATAAAATTCAAAATGGCCGAATGGCTAATGGCGAGAATACTTAACCGGCCTAGGCGGTAAGACGGGCTTACTTCTACTGGGGCGGGGGGAGGTGGTTGGTGGGCCGCTCCCCAATCGGAAGGTCCCCCCCAATTGAGGAGCCCTCCTTATTAAAGGCCGCCCCCCTAAATTCCGACTGCCCCCCATAAGCCGAAAAATTTGCAAAGTTTAACATTTTTACACTAAATTTTCCAGCTTCGCCGAATTTTTAACAGCTGCACTCCTTTCAGCAGTTGGAGAACGTATAGCGCGGCGGGGAAAAACCCAAATTTTCGAATTGTGGCTGTAACTTGTTTATTAAGCGACAAATCGAAAATCTAACGTTAACTGCCATGAGGCCTTGCGAAGAGCTTCAAAATGAGCCATAAAACGTCTCTCTAGCACTTACGGTTGGTGAGAAATTTTCGACCAAACCGATGGGGAAAAACCCAATGCGGGAACAAAAACCCAGCCGAAATTTTTGCTGGAAGCATGCCAGAACAGTTTTGACTATATATACCATTCGAAAGAGCGGGTCATTTTTAGTACATCTGAATCAAAAAATATCAATATTTTTGCAAAAATTCATGTCAAATTGACTTTTGAAAATTTCGTATGTTTAACACGTAAACATAGGCAAATTTTGGAAATTTTTGAAATTTGCTTAATTTCTGCAGTTTAAGCATCCTATCACATAGAAAACGTGTTTTTATTGCATTTAAAGCCAAACCCGACCTATTTTAGTGAAAATTAGCGATTTTTGGCGAAATTTGAAAATTTGGCTTGAAATGGCACCATCTCAGATTTTGGCCACCTGGACCACACATAGAAGGTCGAACCTAGGTAAAAGCTATACCAAATTAATCAGGAGGCTCTACTGAGCTAAGAAATGCATGAATTTTTCCTTTGCTGCTAATGGTTAGAAAAAAGTTTCATTTTGAAATTTGGGTTTTTTCCGGCCAAGTCTAGGTCACCCCCAGGTCGCACCAAAGGTACTAGAGCCAAATTGCATACACCATCGTGAAGTTCGAGACATGTCCTTTGTGAAAGTGTAATCCGTTTTGGGCTGGGTCTTTCCAGTAGTTCAGGGTGACCCCCCCAAAGTTGACCCTGTCTGACCCCCATGTTGGGACCAAAAATTCCAAAATTTTCAAAGTCCCAAAAAATTTGCTGAGAGGCAGCGGGAGCTATAATAATACACCCTCTAGGGTAGGTTTGGACGCTCTTTAAGATAGGCTATTCAAATCCGATCTAGCTCATATGGGTGACTCACACTGGCGATGGGTTTTTTCCAGCATATCGGACTGGGTTTTTTTCCCGCTGCGCTATATATACAATACCGGTGCAAATTTAGTACACTTACCGACCGCATTTCCTGCAATGATGAGATCTCGGAGATTTATAGCCTTCACAGGCAGAACAATACTGTAGTCTTGCACAGTCCAAAGGATTGTTCTGAAAAACGAAAACACTAACTGAAGCTAGTTTGTAAAAATAAATATATATATATATATATACAAGTATGAAAAATGCTCCTTGCAGTCGCATGAAAAAGTTAATATGAGCTATGATGGTCAACATTTAAATGTGTCAAGGACAAGATTTAAAATGTTTAATATGAGCCAACATCTAAATAAGTAGAGGACAAGATGTAAACGGCTAATATGAGCCGCTACGTTTCTCTTGGGCTCATATTGACGCTCATTTAGCTTTTGCTTACTTTTAATCCAACACTGAAATGGCTTGCATGAATAACGACGCATAAACATTAATTTTGCAAAGCTGTACGTAAATGTTTTCTTCTCCACCGCTACATCCAAGTACACATTTAAGGCCACCACATAAAGTCAACAAAACGAAACCGAAGTCCAATCTAATGAAGAAACGAAAATGTGGAACTTACACATGTTGCGAAATCTTGAGAAATCACATTTGAAGTTATCATCGCAATCATCACATAAATTCAATATTCCCAAGCCAATCAAATCGTTTATAAACACTGATGCTTATATGCCAACCGTAAACTGTATAATGTTTGCCATTTTAGTCGCGTCAATATGAGCCCAAGAGAAACGTAGCGGCTCATATTAGCCGTTTACATCTTGTCCTCTACTTATTTAGATGTTGGCTCATATTAAACATTTTAAATCTTGTCCTTGACACATTTAAATGTTGACCATCATAGCTCATATTAACTTTTTCATGCGACTGCAAGGAGCATTTTTCATACTTGTCCTCAGTCTAGTTTTTGGGAACGCTACCATAACTGTGGCAGTAGCAATCACAAATTCCACCAGTGAATTACCCATACCCAATAAGCTTTGCATGCAAAATTTCAGCCTTTCAGCTATCTCCAGTAGCTTGAACCAGGAACTGGTTCAACTTTGAACCAGTTGAACCAGATCTGGCCAGCCATGGGTCAGATCAGCAAAGTAACACCACTAGTGAATTCCCCATGCCCAATACCCTTTGTATGCAAAATTTCAGCCTTCCAACTATCTCCAGTAGCTTGAACCAGGAACTGGTTCAACTTTGAACCAGTTGAACCAGATCTGGCCAGCCATGGGTCGGATCACCAAAGTAACACCACCAGTGAATTCCCCATGCCCAATAACCTTTGTATGCAAAATTTCAGCCTTCCAGCTATCTCCAGTAGCTTGAACCAGGAACTGGTTCAACTTTGAACCAGTTGAACCAGATCTGGCCAGCCATGGGTCGGATCACCAAAGTAACACCACCAGTGAATTCCCCATGCCCAATAACCTTTGTATGCAAAATTTCAGCCTTCTAGCTATCTCCAGTAGCTTGAACCAGGAACTGGTTCAACTTTGAACCAGTTGAACCAGATCTGGCCAGCCATGGGTCGGATCACCAAAGTAACACCACCAGTGAATTCCCCATGCCCAATAACCTTTGTATGCAAAATTTCAGCCTTCCAACTATCTCCAGTAGCTTGAACCAGGAACTGGTTCAATTTTGAACCAGTTGAACCAGATCTGGCCAGCCATGGGTCGGATCACCAAAGTAACACCACCAGTGAATTCCCCATGCCCAATAACCTTTGTATGCAAAATTTCAGCCTTCCAACTATCTCCAGTAGCTTGAACCAGGAACTGGTTCAATTTTGAACCAGTTGAACCAGATCTGGCCAGCCATGGGTCGGATCACCAAAGTAACACCACCAGTGAATTCCCCATGCCCAATAACCTTTGTATGCAAAATTTCAGCCTTCCAGCTATCTCCAGTAGCTTGAACCAGGAACTGGTTCAACTTTGAACCAGTTGAACCAGATCTGGCCAGCCATGGGTCGGATCACCAAAGTAACACCACCAGTGAATTCCCCATGCCCAATAACCTTTGTATGCAAAATTTCAGCCTTCTAGCTATCTCCAGTAGCTTGAACCAGGAACTGGTTCAACTTTGAACCAGTTGAACCAGGTGAACCAGGCGAGATACGGTGTCGGCACTATGCTCATCGTGTTCAGCGACCCCGATTTACTATATATGGGTACCACCCCAAGGCCGAAAAACGCTGTTTTTGCCCGTTTTTAGACTATTTTAAAATTTTCGGACTTAGAAATTTTTCAGCTTGAAGGTGTCCAAAAACGCTATTTTTTCCATTTTTGACCATCTATAAAAATCGAACCAGATTGAAATTCGGAAAAAAAACATAAACTTGCTAAGTACCATTGCCTAGATAAATAAAAAAATAGTATAGAAAAATTTTTCCTATGGGCCGTTCGAAAAATCGAGTTAACACAAAATTGACAAAAATCATGCTGAATACAGAGAAAAAAAAAACCCCACTTTAAAAACCGTAAGAGGAAGTGGATTTTTTTCAAAGTTCATTTTTTCCGGGCAAGTTTGGTATCATTCGAAAGCTCTCGGTCTGGAGATTTCAAAATGTAAATATTAGCTCTTAATTCCTTCCCGTTAATTAGTTATGCCTAATTAGCACTTTTCAAAATCCGCAAAGTGCCTTTATAGCTCAAATTATGGGGGTTCTCCGA
>JASAND010018058.1:0-25304 GCA_030248195.1 Trissonchulus latispiculum
TCGGAGCACTAATCCTGAAGTCCTCGGTTCGAATCTCGCTGACAGTTTAGTTTTCCCCTTCTATTGTATCTATCTCCATTAACAAATTAAATCTATTCAAGGGAGGGAAGTGAAGCGGTAAATTCCAAGTTTTGACCAAATTTCGAAACCGCAAAAATCTATTGGAGGAATTAATGCAGAGTATTTTTGTATACTTTTTTTACAGATTTTTTCTATATACGGGGCACTCCATCCGACCGGGGGTGGCAGCAGATATTTTTATAAAAACAGCCAAAAAGTAGAGGTCTTGTCTCAATTCCCCCAACCCCCCCAACTTTAAATTCCTTAAAATGACCAAACAAGCTAAAATTTGCTGTGGGCATGTTATCGACCACGCTGAGTTCAAATTCCTTCTTGCCCCCAAAAAAAGCTGTAAAAACTCCCTGAAAAATATATGTTTATATATTTAAAATCGTGAAGGCAATAGTATTCAAACCCTGCCGAAAAGGGTTCGCTCGAACACGAATATAGTCCAAAATTAAATACTCAAAAAGGTGTTGCCCAGCAAAAATGCCACTATAAAGCCAGCTATTCAGAACCACATTACGTGACCAAAACTGACAAGGGTAAAATCTAGAAATGCAGCAAAAATTAAAAAACTTGTACGTTCGTTGTCATAAGAAATTTTCAATTTTCAAGTCGTCGTTATATGGGAGGGAACACCTAACTGTGACAGCTGCTGTCTATTGCACGGATGTTTGCACCAAGTCTCTAGAATACACTAATGACCGTAGTTTATGTTATGTCAGCCATTAAACAACAAGACGAGAACAATAGAAAGAGGAGCAGACAGAATTAGATTTTTGAAACCACCTCTTTCTTAAGCAGAGCTGCGTTCTTCCAATTTTTATGAGACAAAAATTCCCCCCTACAGCTCAGAAAAAAAGGATAACTAACAGAACGGTTTTCAGAAACTGGACTTATTCTAAGGAATTTTTTCTTGGGGGGGGGGCTTCTTGGGGCCCCCCAAAAGTCCGAGGGGCAAGGAATCTTTGGGGGGGCGAAAATTTTTCGAAAAATATGCTAAAAATAGCGCTATTTTTTGGCATATCTATACTATAAAAGTTGATTTTTATAGCAAAAATAAGCAGATTTAGTGTTGAAAAGGGCAAAAATTGAGTAAAAATCTCCGGCACAGCCGGAAAATTTTTGAAAATTTGGCCTTCTGAGCGACTTTTTCAGGGCAAAATTTGGTACCAAAAGGGGCGTCCACTTTTTTGGAGGGGGGCGATTTTGGGGGGGGGACGATTTTGGGGGGGGGGGTGTTTATGGGGGGGCTCACCCCCTCCCCCACTAGAATAAGCCCAGAGAAATACACTGTTTCTGAAACAACCATTGAAGAAATCAGAAAAGGTAACATCCTGCACAACCCAAAACTTGCCCCTAGTAATTAAATCCTACTCTTACAATACTGCGACCGAAGCAAAAAAACAGTTTTTTCCACAGCAAACAGTTCCATAACTAAAACAGGATTAATTAACACAAACCTTATAATCATCCCAGTGATAGGGGGCCTCCGAAGGATCCGCCGAAACACTGCCATCCCCATCGGGGCGGTGCAGACCGCCCAGACCCGGGGACAGGGGGCAGTCAGGCGCCCCAGAAATCAGGGGTGACATTCCTGGGGGGCAGGGTCCCCCGGACAGCTGGTGGAGCAGGGTTCGCCCAGATTCCAGCTCGGAAGAGCTGAGCGAACCCTGGCGAGAATGAGCCGGGGACGTAAAGGGAGGAAAGGGCGCCACACTGAGGGGTGGGCGGTGCTTGCATCCCCCACCGCTCCCCTGGGGGTGCCTTCGGTGCCGTCTGGGGGTCGCCATGGGGTCTCCCTGGGTCTGGATCGCACCCCGGAGCCAGGCACTGCCAAAAAACGGCTCCCCGTCTGACATACTGCGAGGCAAACGACGCCTGGTGGCCACTTTCACCCGCCGGCGTTCCACGCCCCGTTCACTGTGAAAGCTGTGCTCCATCCCTGTGCAGCCACCTGAAAAAAGAAAATAAAGAAGAAAAGAATAGATGATGAGAAGAGAAATAAACAAAAAAGACGAAGTGAAAAAGACGATCTTAACACTGTCTTATTAACAGGATGGCTCGATATGTATTAAGCCTAGCAGACGAATTCCCTAACCCTGTTAGTCAAGCTGTAGCCGCTAAAACTCACAATTTCAAAAACCATCAAATAGCACACATCTAATCAGAGAGCCAAATCAAACCAAAAAATCAAATCTATTCAAAAATATTTAAATGATCCACTTTTTCATTTACCTAGCCAACTAGCCGTGCTCATAGAGAGGATGCCGGACTGAGAGTGCTGTGACCGGCAGAGGGACTGGGACAGGTCCAGACTCAGGCTGGAGGGGACGCCTTCCACAAAGGTGGGCGCCGGCGCCCCCACACCACCAGAAGAGAGGCGGCCAGAGCAGCGATGCGAGCGACGACGCTGACGACGACGCTTTCGATCACTGCCGACGACAACCGCAGCACCGGAGGCACCAGCGGCGGCGGTGGCGCGATGATGGTGCTGTGGACTGGCGCCCAGGCTGTGCGGTGCTGTGGCACAGCACGCACCGGCAGCACTGATCGTTTCCACACAGGAGACCAGCAGGTGATGATGCTGAAGATAACCAGTGCTGTCATCTTTTCCCGATTTAGTCGGGGATCCCTCCAGAGAGCTATCCAGCAGAAAATCGCCAGTCGTCGATGATCGCTCCGCTTCCTTCAGCATCTCCACTTCCTCCTCTTCGCTGATTTCACCGCTGGCATCGCCCCCAGACGCCACCGAGGGAGCGGTCCCGCCCGGGGCTCGGCTGAGGAGTCGTTCCCGGGACGACCCAGACGTCAGGTAGACCGATCGAAGCATCACATCCGGGATACCGGGCCGGTTCAGTTCCGTCGACAGCTTTCGACGAGCCGGCGGTGCACCACGTCGGCGTAGACCCGAAAATTCCTTCCAAGCCGTCCCCCCGGCCCCGGCGGCCCGACAGCCCTCCTCCTCCAACTCTGTCAAGGCCCGATCCAGCGCCCCGGCCCCTGATTCATCCATCATCCGCAGGATATCCGCCACATTATCCCCATCACCTCCGGTCAGGGAGGAGCCCGGACTGGCCGAGGGGGACTCGGTGTGGCACTGGACCACCATAGAATCCGTCAGTTCCGGAAAAAACGACGGCCCTGCGCTGTCCTCACGGGCACTCAGACTGCCCGGATCTCCCCAGATCATGGTTGGTCCCCCGAAACCAAAATCGGAAGCGGCACCAGGTGTTCCGCCAGCTGTCTGTTGCAGCCGCAATTGCCGGGGACTTTCGCCATCACTGATATCACTGATACCATCCACCAGGCGATAAAATTCCCGGGATCGATCCATACCGATTAGATTTCGTCGAGCTGCAGCGCAACGAGTAGGCGAGCTGCAGGCAGATCGCGATTTCGGGGGCAAATAGTCCCCAGCAGTATAGAGGGAAGTGTCCCCCGAAAACAAGGGGGCATGGGGGGCAGGGTCTAGGGGCCGGCCACGATTGAGAAGGGATTGTTCTGAGCGGCGTGCCGCCTCAAGGGCAGCCTCGAGGGCAACACTCTCCGAGCAGGATCTAGGAATCCCCGCCACGCCAGGATTCGGCGGTTCAACTTCATTAACGTTATGTTCCCCGGGCCCAGACCCCGAACCATCCGCCGGAATTAGGATCGACTCTTCCGTCATTCCGACTATTCCTCTGTCTGCACGCTGACCCTCTATATGCTCATATTCGCCTTCCGGAAACGGAATTGTGTCCGAAATCACGGAACCGCTCGTCTCCGACAGATGATCAAACACCAATGCCGTCGTAGCAGCAGTCGGTCCCCGGGATTCAATCTCCGGATGATAGAAATCACCACTGATCAGATCAGCCGGACTGTTGGGTCGATGGCGCTCTGAGGGTAAATCCTGATCCTCCAGTAATCGCCAATCAAAGGCGTCACAATAACGTGGACGTTTACACAGCGGTAGACCTTCCGTGTCAGAGTCACTGTCGGCCTCGACTGGCTCTGTTAGCCCCTGAAACAGCAAAAAAAAGAGAAAATA
Organism: Trissonchulus latispiculum; assembly: GCA_030248195.1. Classification (NCBI taxonomy): domain Eukaryota; kingdom Metazoa; phylum Nematoda; class Enoplea; order Enoplida; family Ironidae; genus Trissonchulus; species Trissonchulus latispiculum. The sequence goes on from JASAND010018058.1 coordinate 4,097, forward strand.
CAAAGATGACAAGGAGCACCTGGAATAGAACAAAAACACCAAAAAAGGAATAAGAGGGTTTCCTAATTGTCAGTTGTCTGTATTGTATATAGAAATCATCAGGTTACCATGAGCAATTTTAAATACGTTTACAATATCATACATGTATATATATACACAGATTGAACATGGAATTAAAAGAATCGATAAAGAAAGCAAACGGTACGGAGAAGTGGAAAATTACAGCCAAGCATTTTGTCATCAGGCTGGAATAATAAATGACATCAGGAAATTCATTGCATTGCATCACTGCTACCTGCGTATGCCTACGTAATGCTTAAAAATACACTGGGTAAAGCCCGAACTGTGACTGTTCGTTACGTAAACATTACGCAACACTAATCACCATTTCAGCTTCAGCACTGCTTGTGGAACCTATATAAGTAAGTACGTAATCAGGCAGGCATTTATTTTTATATCACTTATAATCGTATATATACACAACACAAATACATTGTCTTAGTCATAACAAACATTTATAAAGCCCTATAAAAAATATGAAAAATAAAATTAAAATCGTGGAGGGCGAGTAGTTTTAACCAAAGACAGAATAAAGCTTCGATCTGAATGTTTAATGGACAAACTATATATATATATATATATATATATATATATATATATATATATATATATATATATATATATATATATATATATATATATATATATATATATATATATAATATATAATATATATATATACAAGAAATAAAAATGCTCCTAAAGAGCAAAGAAACAAATATGAGTCAACATGGAACATGTAAAATGCTAAATATTGTCGGTTGTAAATTAAGAATAAGACAAGCATGTAAAATGCTAATATGAGTCTGGTGAGGTTGGAAAGTGCAGAAGACAAGTTTGTACACGCACCAATATGAGTGCATGCCAAATAGACTCATATTGGCATTATTAGTAGGGATGCACCCGGGCCTGGCCCCGGCCCCGGCCCCGGTGGTCAGGCCCCGGTACCGACCGGGGCCAAAAATTAGCAAAATTTTCTAAATTTTTGACATTCTTTGACCAAAATTTTGAGTTTTCGACAGTCAAAAAGTGTTACAAATCGTTTGTTTTCCTGCTGATCTGAACGAAAACAACGATTAGTAACGTTTGTATATCAAAAATTATTGCAAAATTTGAATTTTCAAGAAAATTTTTGAAAATTTTCGATTTGGACCCCCAATTTCTAGGCCCCGGCCCCGGCCCCGGTAGTGGCGGCCCCGGTGCATCTCTAATTATTAGTATTCTGAAGGCAAGTGGTTGGGAATTTCAGTTATATGTCACTCACGTAATGTCAGCACGACGAGACAGGGTGGTTTTAGGGTGGATGGCAGGATGCTCCACAGGTTACGCACGTATATACGTGTATTGTCACGAAAGTTAACATCAGATTTAACTTTGAGTCTCTGAATACACGAGTTATACAAAAGCTTATTGAAAATGTTATATATATCCGTCCGTCGGCGCATTGTTGACTAACAGCGGTTTAACAGTTTCCTAAGGAGAAAAGTTGACAATGTTGACCATGGTTGGGATATCCATGTGACGTCAATAACGCTACTTATTCGTCTTAACTCCTGGGTAGAAATATATCCGTTAGAATTCCGCAATGGATGCATGCATTATTGTTTTTTTACGGCATGTCAATATGAGTCTATTTGGCATGCACTCATATTGGTGCGTGTACAAACTTGTCTTCTGCACTTTCCAACCTCACCAGACTCATATTAGCATTTTACATGCTTGTCTTATTCTTAATTTACAACCGACAATATTTAGCATTTTACATGTTCCATGTTGACTCATATTTGTTTCTTTGCTCTTTAGGAGCATTTTTATTTCTTGTTTATCCACTTTTTACATGTCGTTGACATAAAAGCGTTAAAGAATCATTAAGCATTATATATGCATTAAATACTCTGACTCACGTGTGTGGTTCTATGGAAAATTGGCTCAGTTCCACCCTTACACCCCTCACACCAGACCGCCCCACAGCAAGTTAGCAATTTCATTTTTGACCGAAAATCGCCTAAGTCCCCACCCCACCCCACCATAGCACTCTACAGCCACTTTGAGCATGCAGTTCTATGACAAAAGTTGCTCAGCTCGCTTAGGGCTTTCATTTGATACCAAATTTGACCACTTTTGAATTTTTTCATTTTTGACCACATGACCCCCCACCTACCTGACGCTCCAGATGGCAAAGTGGAACCAGCTCAGCAAGATGGGTGGGTCCGACGGCAAAAGAGATGCCAGGAATGAGCTGGGCGCACCAGAAAACCCCTATAGGCAAAGTTTTGAGAGGCTAAGTACAGTCCAATATGGTGTTCCCGGAAGTCGGTACTGACCGGACCCTCCAGACGGCAAATTGGAACCAGCCCAGCAAGATGGGTGGGTCGGACGGCAAAATGGAGACCGGGAATAAGCTGGGCGCACCAGAAAACCCCTATAGACAAAGTTTTGAGAGGCCTAGTAAAGCCTACTATGGACCTCCCGGAAGCGGTTACCGACCTGACCCCTCAGACGGTCAAGTGGAACCAGCCCAGCAAATTGGGTGAATCGGGCAGCAAAACTGATAGCGGGAATCGATTCTCCGTCCCAAAAAACCTTTATATGCAAGATTTGAGAAGTCTATCTTGAAAAATAAGCGAAAAAACTAAGTTCAAAGTCGGACCCAACATTCACCAACTTTGGCGGGCCACTGTGGCGCTGTGGCGCAACATATCAAAAATCCGACTTCAAACGTCATAATCCGGATATATGTCCTTATCAACCATATATAACTTGTCTGGTTTGTATTTGCACAAAGAGCTGGAAAGAAGCTAATCCCAGGCATACTTTTGGCCATTTCGAAGTTCTGAGCCGACTTTGTGGCGCCACTGTGGCGCTGCGGCGCACTGTGGCGCGGCGGCGACCACATATATCGAAAGTCAGTAACCTATATATATTCAGGGTTCATGCGGACTTTTCAGTTTCAATTTCCAGGTTTTTCCAGGTTTTTCAAGGTTTTCAGCGGCAATTTTCCAGGTTTTGTATTATTAAATTTTGATCAAATTAGTGTAAATCTGGAGCATTTTTTGGGGTACCAGGAAATTAAAACGAGCGATGCACTACTGGATCCAAGCTCGACAACATACCTCTGTCCCGACATATATAATTAAAGTAATGGTAAATATGGGCCGGGTTTGTTCCGGAAAAAATGCGGAAAACCAGTTTTTTCGGCTTTTAAAGTGTTTTTTCCTTTTCTTCGATAACCCCAATGGCTTTCAACTGCTTCTGGAGCGCTGAAAAGGGCAAATTTTAACGATTAAAGCGTTAAACTGTATTTTCAAGCTACAAAATATAAATCTAGACCGCTTCAAAAAATTTTAGAATTTTTCAATTTTTCAAATATATATATTTCGAAAACTTACGGAAAATTTTCAACAGTTTCGCAAAATTGTCGGGTCTTATCTCGATTACCCCCCCCCACTCAAAACCCATAAAACTTGACCAAATGAGCTAAAATTTGGTGTGGGTATGTTTTCGACCACGCTGAGTTCAAATATCGCAAATTTTTTCGATTTCGCGAAATTCGATTTTTTTCGATTTCTAAGGGGGGACCAAGGGAAACCGAAAAATTTTGGGCCCAAATAAAGGGTTACATGAATTGATATGCTTCGCGAAGTGAAGTGAAGTGAAGCTTTGTCTTGACAATAAACTTGAATGGCTCAAGTGGAAGTTAAATGAAGTAGCGCTTGCTTCGTGTAACCCTTTATATGGGCCCAACTGTATGTTTTCGACCACGCTGAGTTCAAATATCGCAAATTTTTTCGATTTCGCGAAATTCGATTTTTTTCGATTTCTAAGGGGGGACCAAGGGAAACCGAAAAATTTTTTGTCTTCGATTTTGCTGAAAAGATGTATATAGGGGTTTTCGGGGTCGTAGAACACGAATCTGAAGTCCGTTTTTCGATTCAGCTTTTTGTTAGCTCAGTATAAGCTAAAGATTTTAGCTTAAAATGTAAGCTTATACTGAGCTAACGAAAAGCTGAATCGAAAGACGGACTTCAGATTCGTGTTCTACGATCCGGAAAACCCCTTCAACTTTTCAGCAAAATCGATGGCAAAAAATTTTTCGGTTTCCCTTAGTCCCCCCTTAGAAATCGAAAAATCGAATTTCGCAAAATCGAAAAATTTTGCGATATCTGAACTCAGCGTGGTCGAAAACAAACCCACACCAAATTTTAGATCATTTGGTCAAGTTTTAAGGGTTTTGAGTGGTGGGGGGGTAATCGAGATAAGACCCAACTTGTCATATAAATTTGAACTGAAAAGCTATTGGAATTTTCAATAAAACTTTTGGAAATATGAAGGCTAAAAATAGGTTTCGCATGGTTGGACCAAAAAGTAGGTGTCATTTTCAAAATGTCATAAAATGAGCTGGGGCCAATTGCATAAAACTTTGCGGATCTACTAGTGCGGATTTGCGAGTACTAGTATACTAGTTACTAGTGCGGACTTCAAGTGTTGCATAAAAATTTTGCAGCGACTAGACGATTAGCTGCGGATTTGCAAGTCCACTAGACTCACTAGCAGAGAATCTACTAGTGCAAGTCTACTAGTGAAGAGTTGGATTATGGTTGTTTCTTTCTGTCTGCGTTCGGAATTTTGTTTCCAATGCGGTTTGATTTCTGAAGCTTTTTAAAATGTGTATGCTATTTGTTTTTGTTTATTTCAAATCAGATTATATTGCATTGACTAAAATGGCAAAATGTCATTTTGTTATTTCCGTTTTTAAGAAACCTATCACTTTTTATACCAGTGACAGGATGAAGTGGCGATGGGGGTCGCTTCTTAGTGACTTTTTAGTCGAAACCACAATGCTGGATTGTCCATACATACAAATGCTTGCCCTTACCTCTCATAGGAGTTGCTTTCTGTGACATTAAAACATTTATTAAAATTACAGTTTCCATGGAAGGTTTGAAAAGCTGCCGTCCAATCGACTTCTGAACTATGGACGTGGACGGGGCGGGAAATGGTTGAACCCAATCCAAAATTTCGAAGTTTGAAAAGCTCCAATAATTTTAATAATCTTTGTTTGTCAGAATCAGGCTAGTTTTCAACGTATGTATTGTCCCCACCCCTGTTTCTTAAGGTGGTGATTCCTGTTGGGCACATATTGTTGGTAGGCGGCACAAATAAAGAAAAAATTTGACGAAACTTTTCAAAACAATTTCTTTTAGCGTGCTACGTCCCTCCGCTTAATCATGCTTCAAAAATCCGCTATTTCCGGTTAGGGCGGCTTTTCCTAATTTTTGAAAGTTTAGAAGCAGCTACATAATTATGACTAGATATATTCGTTGGAAAGATCTCATTGAGTTTCACACTTTTGCTTTTTGAAGTAACTTGCTAGCTTTTCTCTGACTAGAGATACAGAAAATTTCTTGTTTTGGCGTCGAAAACTACTGTCATTTTTGCAGAAATAAAATAATCCATCATTTCTTCAGCTACACAAGCCGTACAATTAAACTAAGGTGTTTGAAGGTCTCGCAAAGGCCAATTATTCGAGGCATGGTCATCTTCCAACTGCTATCCCAAAGGCTACTATCATAAAAAACGTAGTTTTTGCAAAAACCACAATTGTGGAAATTTCACTATGCGCCCTAGACGGCTGCCACTTAGCACACACGTTCTACACGAAAATACCCCGGGACCGTCTCGATTAGTGTGTGGGGGCCGGTTCCAAAAGAGCCGCTAGAACCGGAACCGGTTTAAAAAATCGGAACCTGTCCCACCCAACACTAGCCTCGATCGCTGCTTTCTAAACCAAAGTAGTCGCTTGCCAAGTTGGGAAAAGTAGGCAAAATCCAGGCTGCGCTTACATTTTAGCTAATTTCTCTTTCGATCTGAGCGATTTCTCTGAGCGATTTCACAATAATTAAAGAGTCCCCAGCGATTTGATAACGATATCGAATGATATAATCGATGTCTCATGAAAAATGTAGTTCAGCCTGCGAAAAATCTGGAAAATTACACTCCTTCTGAAATGCAGAAATTTACTTCGGTCTTCGAAAAATCTGGAAAATTACACTCGTTCTAAAATGCAGTAAAAAATGGGAAAACAATTGGGAAGACCAAGCTTAGCTTCATTGTATTTGCGGGGAGGAAATGTTAAGCTACATCTTAAGATAAAATTACTTCCTAAAATTTCAATTAGTGAATCAATGAGTAATAGCAAGAGTGCATAATTGCACTATTATTAAGAAGAAGAGTAAGCCACTAGAGGGCTTCTCTTCTTCGCATTGCGTAACGGTGCTCCGACCACAATACGCGAATGTTCCCCCGTTTGGGGGGGGGGGTCGACCAAATCGACATAGCATACCCCCCCTCCGTTTGGTGGGGGGGTATTCAAAAAGAGGTCCCCGTTTGGTGGGGGGGTAGCCAACAGCCAATCAGATTGCAGAAACCCCCCCTCCGTTTGGTGGGGGGGTAGAGCAGAGGATTACGGTAGTTTTTGTTCTATTCGAAAATGGGTCCCCGTTTGGGGGGGGGGTCGCTCAAGCAGGCTAAGTTTTGCTCATTCTGATTGGCTGTTGGCGACCCCCCCAAACGGGTACCACTTTTTGTGACCCCCCCCCAAACGGGGACCCCTTTTGCATACCCACCCACCAAACGGGGACCTCTTGTGTCGACCCCCCCAAACGGGGACCCTTTTTCAAAAGCCAGAACCAGTCTGCTCTACCCCCCACCAAACGGGGAGGGGGTTTCTGCAATCTGATTGGCTGTTGCCTACCCCCCACCAAACGGGGAGGGGGGTATGTTTTGGCGACCCCCCCCCCAAACGGGGGAACATTCGCGTATTGTGGTCGGAGCACCGTTACGCAATGCCAAGAAGAGGAGCCCTCTAGTGGCTTACTCTTCTTCTAATATATAGAAGAAAATCATGGACTCTTGGTAATAGTGGGTCTAAGTTGATGTCTCCAAAAGGAATCACCACCTTAAACGGATTCAAGCTAAACTGAAACTGGTTTCAAATAGTAACCATTTTGCCATGCATTTTTACAATCTTGGATTGGGGGATTTTCATGATGAATTTAGGGTCAGGGGAAAACAGAGGTGAAAGTCCTCATAAAGTAGTACCTGTCTTGAATTTCCGAATAATACCTAAATTAATGATTCTTGTCTTTTCTAAATAACTGTGTTTGGCGGATAAAAAGTGATGCTGGGATTCCAAACAACTGGGCGGAGTGGAGCGGGGACTTGGGCTGAGGGAACCCGAAATTATGATACAAAATCGCAAACATTCAGTAAAATTCGTCTGTTTTCTACACATACTGCTATAACCTAACTAAAAAGTGTCCAAAACTGCGTTAGCGCTCCAAAATATACAATTTTAATCTATTAATTTAACAATTAACTAATTAACTAATTTTACTAACTAATTTAAACATCTGTAAACTAATTTTAACGTCTGTAGTTATTTCCAGAGTTTAACTTTCCGTTAAGCTAATGAATTTTTAGAACATAGACCGCCATCATTTATTTATATTTGCCACAAAAAGCAATATTCTGAACAAACTCCATATTTTCCCCATGTTTAACTGTACCGCTGTAAACGGTACTTTGCCAAAAAATGCTTAATGGAAACGATTCCATTCGGTTGAATAGAGGAGAGGAAATAGAAGACTAAAGTCAGAACAGATATATTAATTTTAAACCGATGAAAACGGGAAAGGTTGCGAAAAACATCTTCCCAATTCCAGTGAAATTTTTGCACTGAAAATTCATATTAAACAATACAGATTACATTGATGTAATTAATCAATCAGTAACGATCAATAATTGATAAAATAAAACAAATTAATTCGAAGGTAACATTCAATAAATGATCAGGAATGTAAAAAAGGCACACTAATTTTAAAACGTTGAAAAACAAACACACAAAGTAAATCGTCTAGTGAAACAGCACTAGACGAATTTACTCGCACTAGTGGCCTACTAGTACTAGTCCTAGCAGATTTTATGCAACAGAAACTTGATGCTAGTGTGTAAAGCGACTAGCAACTAGTAGACCGCTAGACTAGCACTAGTATTACGAGTTGCGGATTCCGCAATTGCACTTTATGCAACACTCGCATTGCGGAATCCGCAGACTAGCATCTACTAGTTGCGGAATCCGCAACTAGTAGATTTTTATGCAATTGGCCCCAGGAGTGAACCAAATGACTTGATCTTCGCACACGCAGGTAAGAAAGAGTCGCGCTTTCTGCTGCTATGCTTTGGAGCTCATAGCTCCAACCCTTGGTCCAGGAGGCGGGTGGGTTTCCCCCCCATGCCAAAAAGGGGGTGGGGTTATAAGCTATAAGTTATTTGGCTATAGTTATTTGGCTATAAGCAGAATTTATGCAAAAAATCGTGCAACCAGCGGAAATTTTGGGTGGGTGAGGAGCCTCACAAAACTAGAAAATTTTTTAAAACAGGACCTCCTGGATAAAGTTTCAGTATAATTTTCGGTAATCGCAATTATTGGTAATGTTCGCCTATTAGGGTAAAATCTTTCAGATTTCTGTGTTATGAAAATAAAATTTAAAATAAAATAGTTTAAGGAAAGGCGTATATATTGCTATAAAACATCGATACAATATATACCAAGTAGAAAACTATGTACAAACCATGAGTGAAAAGCTGACAAACCGGGCTGAACGAAATCACAATTCGGGTAATTTTTCTAATTTCAATGGCAAATATAAGAAATTTGGTGAAATTTTGGAATCAATCAGCAAATTCCAGGTTTTTCCAGGTTTTTCCAGGTGTTTACCCCAATTCCAGGTTTTTCCAGGTCGCATGAACCCTGTATATTGATGATATACCGCAATAGGTGTCTGAACTTCGCTACATTCTGTGAAAGAGGCTACAAAATGGTGACATACGAGGGTAAAACGGAGACACCGGAAAAAAAACATCGCCGGCATAACTGCCGGCAGGTGCAACTTTTTAACGGTAAGTGTTAGGGGGATGAAATTTTCCAATTATACTAAACTCAACACGGACTTTCTTTTGCGCACAAAATTTGCGCAGGATCTGCGCAGGAATCTGCGCAGCCTCTGCGCAGCGCCTCTGAAGGCAGTCATTGGGGCGTTTTGACTCATATTATAGGGGTCGCTACCGCGACCCCTATGATATATATATATATATATATATACGCGGTTGTAAATTGAAACTGCCAAATTTAAAAACTAAACAAAAAACTGCGGGACAACCCCGAAAACTCAATCTACGAACAGTAATTTCAGTTAAAAAATTAACAAAAGCAGCAATTTTAATAGAAACATATATATAATATAAAATATGTATATGTGCGTAAGTGAATTGTTAATAATCATTTCATATAAATGTAAAACATAATTCGGTAACAAGTTACACTGACTGACTATTCAGGTCATCTCCATTAAACTGACATTAATGTTCGTTTTGCTACATAAAATAGAATAGTTCAATCTAATAATTACAATTAAAGCATGATTGCAATTTCTCCAAAAAAACTCAAAACATAAACTTAAAGAAGCGATCGCTGCTAATGGATACTGTATGCTCGCAGATACAAACTGCAGACAACTAACTGCATTTAGGTAAAACTGCAAAATAATTCAGCATATATATATTAGTTTCAGGCTCCAAATGAGCTTTAGGTTTCAGACTGAAATCGGAATTAGTTCTCTCCCTCTTCCATTGTCTAAGCCCAAGCCATTTTTTAAGCCTAAGCTCAGCTGCGTCCACATAGAAAATCTATGTGGCACATGCTCCACAAAGGACATGATATGCTTATATATATATATATATATATATATATATATATATTATATATTGTATGTATGTATGTATATACTATACGTATATATATATACAGGCGAGTAGAGGGGGCGAGTAGAGGAGGCGGGAGCGGTGTGAGGGGGATTAGCGACCTCGGCGTGAAATACTACGTAAGTGTGTAGTACCATCATATATGTGTTTCCCACCCCAAAACGAGTACCAAACACCCTAATTAACAAAAAATTAGATGCTAGTTTTAAAAACATTTATATATTTGAGGAGTGATATAATAACTTAAAAAAATTACAAATTTCAAAAAATGAAAACAAAAATAGGAAGCCTATTGACGAGTAGGTGCATAAATTGTGGCTATTGCGCAGGTAGACAGTTGCAGCTGCAGGTAAGCCAAACTACCTCATTGCGAGCTGTCAATAATACATCATCATCACAGATATTCAAAACTCCTCACTCCAAAATTCCCTCTCCCTTTCCTTTCCATTTCATCTTGTCTCGCTCGGCAAGTAGCTGCTCTTCAAGCTGTCAAAAGTTGTGTGTGTGTGTGAATTTCTAATGTTTATATATATACGTGTGTAGATACGAAAGGACACATATATACATATAACGAAGACTCCTCATCGAAATGTAAAATTAGACATTATTTTAAGAGCTTTTACAGGAAAAGGAAGGAAACACTCAAGAATGTAACATGAAAGAAAACACTTCAGGGCGAGGATAGGGAGAGAGAGATACTAAATTACAACCCAACAAGATACATATGTACGTATGTAAATGCTAAAATTTATTGTATTCTTTTACAGCAGCTGGGCTGAATTTAAGTAGGCAAACAAAATTTCAACTGTAGACTACAGTAGCTTCTTAACATCATGCATTCGTATATATTATCCATTATCACCCCCATTATCGAACAATATGACTTTATGGAATGGGGGGAGGGGGCAGAAACAAAAAACCGTACATCAGCAAAATCGCACACATCAGGATTTTTGATAGGCTTAGAATACGCCTCCAGTAAAGGACATGTACCCTTCCCTTATATCATGAGAAATAAAAGAGGCTGAAAAGAGGTCCAAAATCACACAACATCCCAAAAACTTAGCATCAAACTGACGCAGATGGAAAAATTTAACCAGCTGCTGGAAATTGAACCACCACTATCACTACGTTCACTGATTCATAGCTGTCCGCTCACCGAAAAACTGACCACTTCACATCATCAGAATCAGTGAGTGACCAGTATCCTATGGCCTTTTCCCGCTACGCAAACCGTGCCGCTAGGCAAACCACTAATAGCGCTAGGCAAACTGAAAGTACCGCTAGGCAAACTCTGAGTGCCGCTAGGCAAACCATGAGTACCGCTAGGCAAACCAAAAGTGCCGGTAGGCAAACCCTATTCAAGGCGAGAATTTCTAATGTCGGGAACATCAAACTCAGCCATAACAAATAACTACCCTAAGATAGAATTCCACTTCTCACTCATTTTTGAATGCCACATATATACTTAAGGGGGGGGTCCACCATGAAAAATTTTATGGTCACGGATTTTGCTCATTTTCACACAAAATTTTGTCACATATGTCCTGCATATCGAGTTTCAATTTCGAGTAGTTTCGTTCAGTACTTAACGAGTAACCTGCTATTAATTGCATGCAATTTGAAAACAAGTGAAAACGGCGGTGCCGCAGCAAATAAAGGCACTTTACACCTGAACTTCCTTGAGAATGGAGCTTCATTCGGTTGTATGTTTGTTATCTGATGCTAACAAAGAAGTTAGGGTAGCTTTTAATCGGAAAACTTTTCTTTATTACTTTATTTAGTGATTTTGGGGAGTAGCACGGCGCTGGAAAGCCTTGAAAACGAAAATCATTTAACGGCCAATAACTTGAATCTGGTGCATTTTCGGGTAATAGTCCAAGAAGAAAAAATGTTCAGGACAATGAGAGCTTTCGATTAATATAAAATTTAACATATTTCGAAATACTTGAAAAATCGCTATTTTTGAGATTATGGTTGTCAGACCCCCATATTTAACCCCAGCGACCAACTGGGTGCACTATCCTGCACTATTTGTGCCCAAACTTGACCTAAAGTCAGCAATAATGGTGCGCAAATAGATAGTCTAACATTTTATAGGTCTGTGTTGCCATAGCTCTATGTTATTTGCCAAAAAACGGGAATTTTCAAAATTTTGCTAAAAATTGAGATTTCTGCGCCAGAGAAATCTCGAAATCGGACAGAGTTAACCAGGATCAATTGGTATCGTTCGAATTGTCTTGTCAAAAGCTGTGATTTGTAGGAAGTAGAATTTTTAATTAGGCCTTACAGCTTTCAGAATATTTCATCAAAGTTGCTGACCCCCAATTCCAACGTTGCAAAACAGTCAAATTTGGCTGTTCGCAAACTTAAAAAATTAATTAAAAATTTTTGAAGCCCTAAATTAAAATTCTGCTTCCTACAAATCACCCTTCTAGATCGTATTTATGATATAAGATGGACGTTGAAGTGATCCGTTTTGTAGTTGGCGAGATTTCTCTGGCGCACGGAAAAAATCACCACTTTTTCCGTTTCCTATGTTTAACACATACTGACATCAACTTTGAGGTGAAATTACTCGCTAACCGTAAGAGATCCGACCTTCATTTCAAAAACTCGTTAAAATATACCAATAGGACAACAAAATATGTGAAAATGAGCAAAATCGGAGATGTTCGAAAAATCGGCCAAAAATGGACCCCCCCCCCCTTAAGGCCTTTTTTGAATGCCATTTTTGGACCATTTTTTCGACTTTCTCCCATCTCGCTGATTTCGTATTTTATTGTCCAATCTTAACGAGATTTCAAAATTAAAGTGGTAAGTCCTACGGTTGTCCAGTAATTTTACCTCGAAGTTGAGGATTCATGTGTTAAACACAGGCTGTGAAAAAAGTTGTCATTTTTTCGCTTACGCCAGAAAAATTTCCCGACAAAAAATTATGAATCTGGACAAATTTTACATAAAATAATGCTTAAATGTTGAACTGCGGTATCTTGGAATTAGAATTTTAATTTAGGCCTTTAAAGTTTTTTAATTAATTTTTGAAGGATTAAAAGTTAACATGATGCTAAAATCGTTTAAAGTTTTCATCCTTCAGGATCCTTAAAGTACCGTAATGTGTGACTTAATTATACAAAAAGTCACTTTAGACAATTTTGTTGCCTACCGTCACCCTGGGTTTGCCTAGCGGTACTTTAGAGTTTGCCTACCGGCACCTTGAGTTTGCCTTCCGGTACCAGCGGTTTGCCTAGCGGTACTTTAGTTTGCCTACCGGCACTGACTAGCTTGCCTAGCGCCACCACATCGTATCCTATATCTATTATGTAATTGTGAGCGCAAGAGTGGACACGGGAAAGAGAGAGCGAAAGACTGAAATGACCGCCTCAAACTCCTAACTCCAAACAGGGAACTCGGGACAAAAGGTGAAAACAATTTTAGACAATTTCTATACACCCAATTTTAAAATTTAATTCCGCAACTATATATATATATGACATCATTCAATGTTTAGGCTACACTACGTACGCGCGAATATATAAAATAGTATTTTATAAATCACATATATATTGCATGCATATATGGATATACACAGATGGATGACCTCAATCTACATATAATGTATCACAGTCAATCAACAAGTATGTTCCAGAAACTTTACACTCTATATGTTTATGTTAACAATGTCTGGTCAACAGACTATGATGTAGGTGCAACTAAAATTTATTACTCAACAATTGTGTTTAATAGCAGTCTCATACTACACACAATAAATCAAACATTACACACAACAATAACAACAATTTTGGTGTCAAACCTTATTTGAACTACAAAAAAGGAGGACAAAGGCTTCAATCAACTAGGCAAGTACCAAAAATCTTTAATGTAATGATACACATATTCCCAAAAGAGAATGTAAAATGATAAAATGATTAAATTTTGTTGAAATTAAGCAGAAACTACGGAAAAATTAAACTGGAATTGGCAAGGGATCGAACACAAGAACTTTTCTGGGACCTGCCAATTATCCCCCCAAGTGCTGCAAAATTTAAAAATTTACCAAACTGGCTAAATTTGAGGGTATGTTTCTAACCACGCCGAATTCAAATATCACCAAATTTTTCGATTTGGCGAAATTAGATTTTTCGATTGGTAAAAGGAGACTAACAGAACCGAAAAATATTTTGTCCTCGATGTTGCTGAAAACTTGTGCAAAGGGATTTTCTCGGACGCACAACACGAATCTGAAATCAGGTTTTTCGAATCGACTTTTCGTTAGCTTTAAGCAAGCTTACATGTTAAGCTAACAGCTTTCATGCTGACTTAAGGTGGGGGGTCCACCATGAAAAATTTTATGGACACGGATTTTGATCATTTTCACACAAAATTTTGTCACATATGTCCTGCATATCGAGTTTCAATCTCGAGTAGTTTCGTTCAGTACTTAACGAGTAACCTGCTATTAATTGCATGCAATTTGAAAACAAGTGAAAACGGCGGTGCCGCAGCAAATAGAGGCACTTTACACCTGAACTTCCTTGAGAATGAAGCTTGATTCGGTTGTATGTTTGTTATCTGATGCAAACAAAGAAGTTAGAGTAGCTTTAAATGGGAAAACTTTTCTTTATGACTTTATTTAGTGATTTTAGGGAGTAGCACCGGCGCTGGAAAGCCTTGACCACGAAAATTATTTAACGGCCGATAACTTGAATTTGGTTGCGGGCAATGGTCCAAGAATAAAAAATGTTCAGGACAATGAGAGCTTTCGATTGATATGAAATTTAACATATTTCGAAAAATTTGAAAAATCGCTATTTTTGAGATTATGGTTGCCAGACCCCCATATTTATCCCAAGCGACCAACTGGGTGCACTAACATGCACCATTTGTGCCCAAACGTGACCTGAAGTCACCAATAATGGTGCGCAAATAGATAGTCTAACATTTTATAGGACTGTGTTGCCATAGCTCTATGTTATTTGCAAAAAAACGGGAATTTTCAAAATTTTGCTAAAAATTGAGATTTCTGCGCCAGAGAAATCTCGAAATCGGACAGAGCTAACCAGGATCAATTGGTTTCGTTTGAAATGTCTTGTCATAAGCTGTGATTTGTAGGAAGTAGAATTTTTAATTAGGCCTTACAGCTATCAGAATATTTCATCAAAGTTGCTGACTCCCAATTCCAACGTTGTAAAACAGTTAAATTTGGCTGTTCGCAAACTTAAAAAATTAATTAAAAATTTTTGAAGGCCTAAATTAAAATTCTGCTTCCTACAAATCACCCTTCTAGATCGTATTTATGATATAAGATGGACGTTGAAGTCCTCCGTTTTGTCGTTGGCGAAATTTCTCTGGCGCACGGAAAAAATCACCACTTTTTCCGTTTCCTATGTTTAACACATACTGACATCAGCTTTGAGGTGAAATTACTCGATAACCGTAAGAGATCCGACCTTCATTTCAAAAACTCGTTAAAATATACCAATCGGACAACAAAATATGTGAAAATGAGCAAAATCGGAGATGGTCGAAAAATCGGCCAAAAATGGACCCCCCCCTTAAATCGAAATCGAATCGAAAACGGATTTGAGATTGTGTTCTGCGACCTAGGAAACTCTATTGCAAAGCGGCTTATTTGAACATGTTTTAGATACAAATATTATGTATACCTAAAAGCAGTAGCGTAGATAAAAAATTTTCAGGGGTGTAGAGAGGCGGTTTTGACCAAAGACGTGGAGAGGGAATTTTGTTTTTGCACGATAATTGCAAGCACACTACATGTACATACATATATATATATATATATATTATTTTTTTTTTTTTTTTTTTTTTTTTATATATATATGCATATATATACGTAATGTAAGTTGACCTATTAATTTGAAACTTTTCAATAGTTTCTATAGTTCAGTATGTTGAAACCGGAAGAGGTCCACTAACATTCCAACCGGGAGTTCTGGGAGGCAGAGCCCTCCAGAAGTTGGGAAAATTTTTCAATTTTGTCATTAGAACGCCATGGGAACTTAATTCTTTACGCTGTATATTTAACCAGTTTCATACAAAATTTAGTTGCAATTTTCTACTCTAGTGTACGGTATCTACGCTAGTGCCAGAAGGGGTGGACGCCACCCGCTGAGGATAAGGAACAGCGTGAACTTGTAAAAAATTTGTCGTTTAATATTGGGATGGATGATTAAGCTTAGCTGAAAGAGAATTCAGAACTCGCTTCGGATTCAGCCTTTTTTAATTAAAGTCTGACCAAAAAATGTAGAAAGCGAAATTGTTTTCCTTATATCTCAAAAACGCTTCAAGCAAGCTACCATAAAGTATATATTTTCTGAACCGGACTGATGAGATCTTTCTTTTCGTGAAAAAAGTTTTTTGAAATTTCCCGTGCGATTTCAAAGGGCGCCGCTTTTATATGTTCAGAGAGATTGCTACATGGTAATGCCGCGATTTTTTCACGAAAATTTTCTCCTTGCCTGAAACTCCTATACACCAAATTTCAACTTTTTTGGTTGAAAATTGCGTGAGTTATTCAATTTTTTCGATTTTCAAAATCCTTTGATCTTTGCCGCTTTTTCGACTTTGACTGGCTATTACTCGTGACTCGCTCAGTGGAAAAATTTTTCGATTAGATTTTCAGGACCGCCTAGGCATCACCCTTGACCTGATATAAGCGGTATTTCAAAATTTGAAAATTGATTTTTTCGAAAAATACCACTTTTTGACCCAAAATTTCGGTATAGCGATTCTAGCAAAAGTGAGTAAAAATGGCATAATCATAAAGTTCAATCTGAGGTGACTCCAACGATATAAAGCTTTCGTGGCTACGACTTATATTACGTCCGCAATGATTTTTCAAACAATTTCCCTTATTTCAGCTGGTTTTTGACCGTCTTTGATGTTGCCGTCTTGATTTGCATGAGCCAGTGTCAACTAGCAAAAACCACCTGAAATAGAGAAAATTGTTTGAAAAATCATTGCGGACGTAATATAAGTCGTAGCAACGAAAGCTTTATATCGTTGGAGTCACCTCAGATTGAACTTTATGATTATGCTATTTTTACTCACTTTTGCTAGAATCGCTATACCGAAATTTTGGGTCAAAAAGTGGTATTTTTCGAAAAAATCTACTTTCAATATTTTGAAATACCACTTATATCAGGTCAAAGGTGATGCCTAGGCGGTCCTGAAAATCTAATCGAAAAATTTCTCCACTGAGCGAGTCACGAGTAATAGCCAGTCAAAGTCGAAAAAGCGGCAAAGATCAAAGGATTTTGAAAATCGAAAGAATTGAATAACTCACGCAATTTTCAACCAAAAAAGTTGAAATTTGGTGTATAAGAGTTTCAGGCAAGGAGAAAAGTTTCGTGAAAAAATCGCGCATTACCATGTACCAATCTTTCTGGACATATAAAAGCGGCGCCCTTTGAAATCGCACGGGAAATTTCAAAAAACTTTTTTCACGAAAAGAAAGATCTCATCATTCCGGTTCAGAAAATATATACTTTATGGTAGCTATCTTGAAGCGTTTTTGAGATATAAAGAAAACAATTTCGCTTTCTACATTTTTGGTCAGACTTTAGTAAAGAACTTAACCACCCAAATATCAGATCTTAGCTTTCTTAGCAAAAAAACAAAAATGATAAGATCAGCTACGCAATTAAAACATTTTTCATGAGACAACTTAAACTGATACATGTTGAAAATTCTAGCACAAACAAATAAGTGTAGTGCGTACGTACGCACACACCATTGCATTAATACAAACATTTGAACCGCAAAACCAGTCGGTCATGAATAAAATAATAAAAAAGTAATGTTCGAGCAGGAGAGAGAGAGAAATTCCCATAAAATGTCAATCATAAAAAAGTTTTTAAGTTTTTCTGCCTGGCGGTATCACACAAAGGACTATAACTATGATACGTAGAGACAGATATTACTATGCCATGCCAGTATATATATAATATATATATATATATATATATATATATATATATATATATATATATATACACGAAGGTAGATAAAATGTGTGCAGTTATGATCAACATAATAGCTACAATAACGAGCCTTTCCAAGCCAGAGAGAGACGTTCTCCAAGACAACTTACTATTCGTTATGTTTGATATATACTTCTCCTGGCATACGTTTGCAAAAAGCAAAAAGTTGGAAAACATGTAAATAAGTTAATATTGATAAAAGCATAAAATAATGACTTAAACCCAGGATACGTACATATCTATATTAGAGAAGCACCGGGGTCGCCACTACTGGGGTCGGGGCCTTAAAGGCAGAAAGTAGCTCAATTTCTTAAAATGTTAACAGGTCACGAAAATCTGGTACAAACGCTATATTAATGTAGTTTAATGTAGTTCAGCCAAGTGATTATCTCCTTGTTTTTATTCATTTTTGGAGTCCAAAGTTGCAAAATTATAGCAGAAAGGCAGTTAAAACTTCTACAAATTTAGCTGAGTTCAGGCCCCGGTCCAAGCCGGGGCATGAGTGGCCTGACCACCGGGGCCGGGGCCAGACCCCGGTGCATCCCTAGTATATATGTATATACATCTAACATCTAGAGATCATCTAGAGATTAAAATATTGAAAAAATTAAAAACCACTAAATTTTGCCACTGTAAATACCTGTGTTTCAGCCCGTCGGTATAAAGAGACATCAATCTATACAACTTTTTCAGAAGACAGCCCACAAGGAAAATTTCCATCATACTGCGCCGAAAAAGTAATCCATCAAAAAGTTATTGCAAAAGCAAAGTCGGAAAAATGAGGGCGATCAAGTTTATATATATACATACATATATGCATATACACACACACACACACACATATATATATATATATATATATATACGTTTTGCGGAAAGTGAAGATATGTGAAGACAGAAGACGAAGATGAGAAAAGTGTGAAGAGAAACGTTTCAGAAACTGTCTATCAAAAAAATCCGGCGAAGAAAAAGAGGCAGTAGTCGGAGAAAAATAGAAAACGTCAATCACTCGCTTATCATCATAAGAGTTATATATATATACCTAGTTAATGGTTACACGTAAACTTAAAGCAGCAGTCGTTAATCATCAAAGCTAAACGACACGGCAGCGATGGGAGAGTAAATTTTTAGCGTGGAGGTTTTCTTGGTAAATTTACACCTCCTGCAAAGAAAAGCGAAGAAGTTAAAGAAAAGAAAACCAGCCATTATAGAAAACTTATAGAAAGAATAATTCAACACAAAAAAATGCAAAAAGTTTACATTTAATCTAGTTATATAATCAAGTTTACGTTAGTCTCAGACTTCCCCCGGCCAAAAAAAGAAAAATTTATATTTAATTCAGGAACACCAAAGCACAGCAACCGAACCAGCAGCTAAAGCTGTCCAACATATATATTGGAGAGAGTAAAAATAATTTTCAGGTACATAAAAATAAATTTATATAGTCAGTTAAAAATAGATATGGTTATCAGTGGGTTATTGCCTGCCTATAGAAGTTTCACTTTAGAGAAGGCGAAAAAAGCAAGAATGAAAAGTCGTGGCCTGCCGAGTGCCGTTACGTCAAACTGGAAAATCCCGCAAGAATGATAGCGCGCAACAATTCTAGCAAAAGATAGCACGACAGCAAAAAAAGGAAGCAAGTCAGGTAAAGTGTCACTTTTGAAGACCACAGCCACAAGAGATATGAGAAATTGCACTGATGACTGCACTTTTATACATACGTATAATGCAATAATTTTTTGCTGGCACACAAACTGCAATTCTTTCCTCTCTCATTCCAAAACAGCAAGGGACGAGAGCAGTCACAAACATTTGGACACAATCCTCATTTGACATTGTCACAATCTAAAAATTTCATTCAAACCTCAAAAATATAACATAGAAGAATATAAGGTAGGCTTTGCGTTGTTTAGGTACATATAGGTGTTGTGTAAGCTGGGCTGACGTAAAAAAGTTCGTACAAAAATAGGTCAAGAAATCGCGGACATAAATCAAAAACAATAGCAGACGGAAACGAAATCATATATGTATGTGAAAGTATATATATGAATAAATAATATAAAAATAAATGAACAAACAAAACAAAAATTTCAAGTACCAGCATATATTAAATATCAACCAACGGTATATATTATATATAAGCATTAAGCATTATCTATATATACATTCATTCTAGAACATTAACTCTAACTAAATATATAATACTCAGAGCATAACTAAAGAATTAAAACTAACAAGCGAAGCAGCTTCAGCAACATTCAGTTAGTATTAAAGCCTTAACAGGCTTGATCAAAGTGAATGACATACGTATTTATGAGTATACTCTCTACTCTAACCAGAAATATGCCATAAAAGCTTAAAATCTGAAACGAGGTACACCATCTGGTTAAAATGGGATCTCGAAAGAATGTCTCTTTCATTATTATTGCCTCTCCACCCCAGATTACCACCCATTTTAATCAAGGTACAGCAGCTATGTATTATAGCTTACATATGTCTATCCTACTTGTATGTAAGGCTAAACCCTTTAGGTACACATTAGCTTAATAGGACTTATATATACCACGTTGAACACATGTATACCTGTTACCTAATATATATATATATATATATATATATATGCGTATAATATAATGTATGTAATACACATATTAGGGACGACCGAACGGACCAGACGCGGAAGCAGACGGACGATTTGGAATTAACGAAAAATAGGATCTATTCATGAAACTAACATGTCAAAATTGGTCTAAGCTAATTTCTAGAAGCGATTTTGTTGTGCTAGAGTCTGGATTTTACTGCAGGCTGCCGCAAAACTAAACTGTAAAAACCCTAGAAACTGTGCAAAGAAACTTTCTCTTCCCAAAAAATATAAGAGCTGAGCTAAGCAGCAGACGAAATTACCCAATTAAATTGACTCTAAACCGAACAATATATATACTTAACAGAAAATCTTCTTATGTGATAAAAAGTGTATATAATTTGAAAACATTTTAAGAAATATATACGTAATTTTGATGGAACTCAATGAAAAAGAACCGGTTCCAGCCAATACAAAATTACTATACGTCTCGTACTAAGCCTTGACTCAGAGACAGAAAGACAACCTTTCTACGTACAAAAAGAAATTTAAAAAAAACAACTCTTAGGTAGCAAACAAATTCTGACAAAAAGCCAAAACTGAATTTCAGACAAGCCGAAAGTATATATATATATATAATTTCATCTGTACAGGTAAAGCCGATACCAACCAGGAGTAAAAAAAAGGTGTAATCGTACAGCAATAAATATATGCAACTTGCGCTAAATCCTCAAGCTCCTTG
>JASAND010018060.1:0-10389 GCA_030248195.1 Trissonchulus latispiculum
AAGCTAATCTACAAGCTTCTTGCTTCATCGAAAACCGACATCAATCATAAAATCACGCAGTTAGTTCTTAATTCAGTAAAGTTTGGCTATGGCAACTTTATATAATGATTGTTAGAATGCCAGTACAGGGTACTTATGAGGGTACCAGAGAATAACAAATTTTGTGGAAAGTGTTACACCTTGCCGCGATCTTTCCATAGAAATACAAAGGTGGTAAAACATACTGAGACAAATTGCAAGTGCTAACCGGACTTTCCACAAGCTAATAGTCTGTAAACCAACAGTGTACTACGAATTGGATTAGTTTGCATGCATGGGTTTATTGGAAGCTGAACTCATCCCATAATTTGATTGGCGAATTCACACCTCATCGTGAAACTTCCACGGAAATCGGCTTCAACCCAAGCTATGTGGGGCAGCTTCACACCTCATTTTTTGTGGATACCGTTGACTGCTGCTAAGAAGGTATTAAAATGTTTCTTGCTGTTTCTAAGCTAATGGGGGCACACTATCTTTTGGCAGAAGCATTAGGCTCCTGTTGCGGATTGAACTCAGCTCTCTCTCTCTCGGACAGGAGCGACTCATGACTCATTAATATATCAGATGATGATTGGACCACAGCCACCCAGGCACCCTCCAAATTATTCAAGCAGTAGATGGAAGAATTTGAAGTATGTCAATGATTTAATGGCTGGAATGGTCTAAAGACCAAGGATTGGTTGTTCTTTTCGCTAACTGGTCATACCCTCAGGTGTTCACTAATTTTCCCGAAACCAATCGTAATGGGCGTTTGAACCCGGATCCCGATGATCCTATCAACCGTCAAGACATCAAAACGTCCCTCATCAACCAGCTCGACCCTGAATTAGAGAGAGACTATGAAGGTCAGCTGCAAGACAGACAAATAAAACCGGATGAGACTCTTAAACAACATAGTGTGGCAAAGCCTGGTTGACTTGACAGCATCTATCCAGGTACTCCTCTAGACATTCGTGACAGGCTCATCAAAGTCAAGTTTATTTCCGGGCTTCCACCCAATTCCCTACGTCGCAAACGTGGGCGACGTAAGACTTTAGTGAAAAATCAACTTCTAATGCTAACTCACTTGTCTGAATCTGATTCTTTCTTTTCTGCAGTTGACGGGGTTACAACTAAAAAAATAAGCAAAGGTATAGGCTAAAGATAAAGATTTTGTGTTTGTAGCATTTACATAGATTAAATATAGGCCTGCAGATCAGCATTCTTGTCCTTAAAGAAGAAATGTTTATAGTTTCTGCTAAATTCAGTTCAGATGATTGAAATTTTGCGTATCCGCTAAATGACAACACGTATTAAGAGATACTGCTGTTGTGTCGAGCAGCGCTAAGCTAGATGTGCAGTATGGTGTTGGTGTTGGGCGTTGGCGGAGTCAATTATGTAGATTGTCCGGACTTTGGTCGCAGGCCGGCGGCCAACAGCCAATGGCCAATTACCGGCCAACGGGCGGCAAACGTGCAGTTTTCAGGTCAACCCTGAAAGACTGTTGAAATTTTGCTTTTTTTCTCTATTTAAATAGAGTTGGTGCCAATTGCCGGGAAATGTTGGCCAGCAGCCAATGCGTTGGCCGGACACTGGTCAAACCGGCAAACTTTTAGCATTTCAGTAGTCGTGATTACTTTCTAAGAGCAATAACATTAATATTTGATTTGTTTTCAATATCAATCGTTTCTTCAAAACAGTTAAATAGGCTTAGATTGCAAATCTTGGATTTTTTATGTAAAGAAAAGGCTATTTGGGGGTCGTCTTTCTATCTTTTACTGAAGTTTAACCACTGGTCTCCACGGATCAGTGTCGAGCACTGGTTTGAATTTGTGACCCTCTGGCTCTAACTAGCTAAAGATACGCACAGGGGTCAATAGAAGCGTCAGACAAAACTAAGTTAGATTATTAATTCAATGCCAATATAACCAATTAATCACTCCTTCCAAAGTACTACCTATCTAAATCTATATTTGCTCAGTCTGACGCCGTTTAAGCCAAAGAAAGGTCGATAGCTAGAATTCTTATTTTAATGAATTTTAAACAACTATTGCAATTAGGTACTAATCACTATAATATGAGTATCCTAGCTACCAAGCACATATACAGACAAACAGAACAACAGACAATCCCGACGACATTGCTTCAGAAGACAACATCAAAACAATAATGACAGTAGACGGTACACAAGAGAATGGTTCCGATTACCTAAATTCAATCCTCAACTTTTAGTCGACTCCTTAAAACCCTCAAGACTTTTGCAAATAGATTCTCTTTCAAGCTTCCATAAGTCAAACTCACAACTCAAGCTACCTTGATGGTCCTGTGTCCTCGTGTGATGTGAATTCCAGTGGGTTGATTACAGGTCCTCCGTGGAAATGAAACGGAAAATCGTAAAATAGGCAGAATCAGAAAAATGCAGAGAAAGACGCGAGTCATGGCCGGTCCCGAAACAACTAGAAGTAGTATTAACCGGTCTCTCCCAAGCGTGGGCCCTCGGTTAATACAGATGAAACAGAAGTACCAACCGGTCTCTCCCCAATGGGCCCTCCGTTGTACGTATCACGGCAAGGAGCCGCTTAAGGTGGTGATTCCTTTTGGAGACATCAACTTTGAGCCCTTATTACTCATTCATTCGTTGGAGATATGAAGACATTTTATACGAAACTGCAGGTTAACATTTGCTCTTTCTATTGAATACAGTGAACCTAACATTAGATAACGGAAATTATTTTACTGTATTTTCGAAGTAATTTAATTTTCCAGATTTTTTGCAGACTAAAGTAAATTTTTCGTGAGGCATCGGCCATATCATTCGATTCCACTATCAAATAGCTGGGGACCCCTTTTTAATTATTATGAAACCGCTCTTCGTTATAAAGAAACTAGCTAAAATGTAAGCGCAACCTGGATTTTGCCTACTTTTCCCAACTTTGGCAAGCGACCACTTTAGCTAGAAAGCAGCAATCGGGGCAACTAAAAAGGGTCCCTGGGTATTTTTGTGTAAAACACGTCCAGTAAGTGGCACCCCGCTAGCTTGCATAGTAAATGCTCCACAATCGCTGGAAAAAATTTGGTCATGTTTTCGCAAAATCCACATTTTTTATGATAGCAGCGTACGGGATAGCATTTAGAAGATTACAATGCCACGTATGATCGGCCTCGATGAGACCTTCAAATTAACACCCTTAGTTTAATTTTACAGCTTACGTAGCTCAAGAAATGCAGGATTATTTGATTTCTGCAAAAATGACAAGTTTTCAACCCCAAAATAAGAAAATCAGCTATATCTCACAATAGAGAAAAGCTAGGAAGGTGCGTCACAAAGCAAAATGTAGAGCTCAACAGGGTCTTTCGAATGAATATAATCATAGCTGTGCAGCAGCTGTCTAACTGTCAAAAATCGGCAAAAACCACCCTGAGCGGAGAAGTCGAATTTTTGAAGCGGAATTGCGCGGAGGGTTTTAGAATGCTAAACGAACTTATTTTGGATAGTTTCATTAAATTTCATCTTGATTTGAATCGTCAATCAACAATATGTGCCCAAAAGGAATCACCACCTTTAGACAGTTGATGTCATTGGTAAAAATTAGATCTAGAATATTTCCTTTGTCATGAGTAGGCTCCATTCACTGTTTGAAACCCAACTCCATCACGGATACAAAGAACTCATTTTCAATACTTGGCACAACATTTGAATCATTCCAATTAAAGTATATAAAGTCGCCAACCACGAATTTTGAACGGCCAACGGCCAATGATCGGCCAAGTCAAATTCCCCGGAAATTGTCGGCCAACGGCCAATAGCTTGGCCGGCCAATGGCCAGGCATTGGCTGCACCAGCCAACGCCCAACTCTAGTGTTGTATGGGTTGTTCACGCACATGCACATATTCATAAACTTCTTGCGCACTGACAAGTACTGCCCGATGAAGTTTTAATTTTAAGTAAATGGACCGAGCCGGGCCGGCTTTTATAAAGCACATAAGCATACACTAATACGGGATCCAAATCTGTGGGGAGTTTGTCCCGCCAACTCCGACGAGTGGTCTACCCCTAAAAAGTTCCAAATTTTTATTGGGGTGCACCCCAAAATTAGCGAAAATGACAACTTTAACGATTTTTGAGAAAGTTCTTGAAGAAATAGCCAAAATATATAGAAAGATGTTCTTGCTGAGCAAAAACATCTGAGGGATCTATCCTTTTCGTGTCTGTGTACGAGAGGATCTTATACCTTTTCCTTCTCGCTGAAGGGCTTCTGTCTGTCGGGGAGGGGGGCTGCACCCCCGCCCAATTCGCTCCCTACGTTATGTTGTGCCCCCAAAAGTCTATACTTGGAACAGAGAGACACTTCTTAGACAATGCTTATTACATAGAAGCTCGCCACATTATTGCCGAAATATCGAGATTTGCCGCATTGCTTTTTAATCAGGTGTTATATTTATGTTAATCTCATTGCAAGGTTGTAGGAAAGCTTTCAACCTTTCATAATAGTTGTTATAAAGTGACTTAAGAATATGTATTTAACAATAACAAGAAGTGCTAAATTTTGAGAGTTCTGTTCTGTTACTTCTGGTACATGTTGATAATATATAGCAGTTGTGTGAGGTCTGCTAATTGGAATTGTAAACTTCAGCGGGATACAAAATTGGCGTATTGGTAGTGAATCATCATGCCTAATCAGAACCATAGTACAATTGGTTCTCTGGAGCCTTTTGCCCCCGAGGAAGAAACATGGTCCTCATATGGTGAACGCTTAGAACAGTTACATTGCAAATGAAATTGAAACGGAATTGACACAGGAAGCCGTGCTGCTTAGCACAATTGGTTCCAAAACCTATAACATTTTGAAACTCCTGGTTGCTCCCAGGAAGACGTCAGAGTTGTCCCTTCTGGAACTGACCCGAACTCTGGAATCCCATTTCGAACCTAAGCCCCTCCTAATTTTCTACAGAGCTTTGGAAATTAAAAGGTAAAGGTGCCCATCTTTCTTTTAAACCTGGTGCAAAGCCGAAGTTTTTCGCTGCTCGTCCCGTTCCGTTTGCTCTAAAAGAAGGCATTGAAGCATCAATTGAAAGAGACTTAAAAATGGTATCTTAGAGCGCCTGGATTATTCCGAATAGGCTGCTCCAGTGGTTCCCGTGCTCAAGCCCGATAAGAGTGTCCGAGTTAGTGCCGACTTTAAAGTTGGATTAAATCCAGCTCTAAAAGTCGACCAACATTTTTTACCTCGATTGGAAGAATTGTTTAGCCGATTGAACAAAGGTCAAAATTTCCCAAAACTTGACATGTCTAGAGCCTACAGTCAGCACCCTTTAAACGAAGATAGCAAAGAAGCTTGTGTCATCAACACCCACAAAGGCCTGTTCCGCTACAAAAGGTTGCCTTTCGGTGTTGCTTCTGCACCTGCCCTGTTTCAGCGGAAAATGGACCAGATTTTGTTTGGATGTCTCGGAACTGGTTGGTTCTTGGACGACATCATTGTAACTAGTGAGACTCAATAAAAACATTTGGAAAACTTAAAGAAAGTGTTTCTCCGGTTGAGAGAAAACGGGGCTAAGCTGGCTTGCCTAAGTGTGAGTTCATGCTAGCCTCTCTTCCTCTCCTGGGTCATTTAATCAGCGAAAAAGGAGTTGATCCCATGGAAAAGAAAGTTGCTGCAATCTTGAAATTGCCGATCCCAGAAAGTGTTACGCAACTGAAAAGCTTTTTAGGAATGGTGACGTACTACTGAAAATTCATCAAAAATCTACCCTTGCTTACTGAACCTCTGGTAAAGTTATTATCGAAGCAAGAGAAATGGCGTTGGGGAAAAGAACAAGAAGATTCTTTTCAAAAAGTAAAGGAAACCCTGGCAAAATCTCCTACTCTATGCTATTACGACCCTGATTTGCCGGTGGTCATTTTGGCGACCGGTGCATCACAGACTGGTATGGGTGCTGTGATTTCCCACCGGTTTCCTTCAGGGGAAGAAAGAATGATTTGTGCAGCTTCGAAGACTTTATCTAAGCAAGAACAGAAATATTCGCAGATTGAAAAAGAAGCGTATTCCATCATTTCCGGAGTAAAGAAATTCTATCAATATGGAAGGGAAGTTTGAACTAGTGATGTTTCAGTCACTGAAACTGATACTGAAAATAGGTTTCAGTTTGTACAGGTTTCAGTTTCAGTCACTGAAACTGAAACTGAAACTGAAACTATTTTGAGAAGAGACCTGAAACTGAAACTGGAACATTTTTAGGCAGATGACTGAAACTGAAACTGAAACTATACTGGGTAAAAGACTGAAACTTCAATTTCAGTCTTTCCTTAAAACTTAACATTTAGAAAGTTTTTAGCTTCTATTTAGTTAGTCCTGCTTCAGGGGAGACTGAATAAACAAAAATTGTGTTCTATGTCAACTCAGAAGGCTGGAAATCGTTCTTTTTAAAGCGAACTGAAGCTGAAACTGAAACTCCGACTGAAACTAAAACTGAAACTGAAATTATTTTACGTTGCCGACTGAAACTTAAACTGAAACTGAAACTATTTTGGTCTGCCGACTGAAACTGAAACTGAAACTGAAATTATTTGGAACCACCGACTGAAACTGAAAGTGAAACTGAAACTAAAATCGGCTACTGAAACAACATTAGTTTGAACTAGACACCGATCACAAGCCCCTGGTTACGCTGTTTGGTCCAAAATCAGCTATACCAATCTGCGCCGCCAGCAGGTTACAGCGGTGGTCGATAATCCTATCCGGCTATCACTACGACGTAATCTACAAAACATCCGCGAATAATGCCAATGCCGACTGTTTCTCTTGTCTTGCTGAACCAGGAAAGGAATCCGAACAGGTCGATATGTCAACGGAGGAAGTTTTTCTGTGGAACACTGCAGTTGTCAACGATTTGCCCGTGAAAGGATCTGATATTGGAAAAGAAACAACTGTGGATCCTGTCCTAAGTTAAGCTCATTGGTACACCATGTACGGTTGGCCGAAAAAGCTGCCGAGACGCGAAGAATATCTAAAGCCATATCATGAGCGAAGCAAAGAATTTAGCACCAACAATGATTGTCTGATTTGGAGAGGTCGAGTAGTGATTCCAGCAAAGTACCGTGCACAACTGATCCAGGAACTTCACAGCGGTCATTCTGGAATGACGAGGATGAAAAACAGAGCTCGTGAGTTAATGTGGTGGCCCAGAATCGATGCGGAAATCGAACTGTTCTGCCAAGCTTGCGAGTCCTGCAGTCTGACAGCATCGATGCCTGATTCTGTCAGTGTGAAATCCAGTTGGCCGGCAGCCAAAGCTCCATGGAAAGACTGCACATTGATTTTGCCGGACCTTTCCAAAACAACACGTGGTTCCTGTCTATTGATGCTTACTCCAAATGGCCGGAAATCTATCAAGTATCAAAGGCAACAAGTGAAACTACATTGGACATACTCAGAAATGTTTTTGCAAGATTTGGTTTGCTTACTACAATCGTCAGCGATAATGGTTCCCCGTCCGTCTCAGCAGAATTTGAAAGTTTCTGCAAGCAGAATGGTATTAGCCACATCCTTACTGCGCCATACCATCCGCAGTCCAATGGAGAAGCTGAACGCCAAGTTGGGACATTTAAAAAGGCTATGAAAGCTGGGGAAGATGCAAACCTCAAAACTCGTCTATCTAAATTTCTGATGTCATACCATACAACTGCCCACGCCACCACTGGGAAAAGTCCATCCCAACTGCTGTTAGGTCGTAATCTAAAGACCCGATTGGATCTTCTCAAGCAAACAAAGCCACTAACTCCCACAAGAGGCAACTTCCCCGACATGCCACTGTTCCCATCCCTATGGGTGGCCCTATTTTCAATCCCCAACCACCTCCCTTCCGTGGTGGTTTGTTGGAGAATGAGGAACCTCGTCCACTTGAGGCCCGATTTCCTAACCGGCGTTATCCGGTTAGACAAAGACGTCAGGTGGATCGTCAAAACCCTCTTTACTACGAGAGAGACAGATATGGCTGCTAGCTTTTTTCCAAAGGGAGAAGTGTTATAAAGTGACTTAAGAATATGTATTTAACAATAACAAAAAGTGTTAAACTTTGAGAGTTCTGTTCTGTTACTTCTGGTACATGTTGATAATATATAGAGTTGTTTGAGATCTGCTAATTGAAATTGTAAACTTCAGCGGGATACAAAAATAGTAACCAATCAGATTCAATATAGTTCATTCGCATATCAGTACTCGGTTAACAACGTTGAGTTGCGATGGTCCGCCTCCGAGATCTCGGACAGGACGGACGCTTTATCAATCAATTTTTTATGTAAGCGAATGGTATGTAAGCGATCATCCAATTCAGAGGAGGTTTCAAACGCATAGAAACGCATGATTAGTAAAGCTTAGCGGTGCCTCCCCCGATATTTTGGCATTAATTTACCGTGCGTGCATCCAGTAAAAGCTTTGACCTTAGGAGGAGCTGAATGTCTCATTCTTCTTTGACTCTTGTGAATACTTATAACGCATGCTAAGCTAACGTATAAGGATAAACTTGCAAAAAATACATTTGTAAACTTACGTATTTTTGGAGACTTTGTTTCAACTATGACTTGTCGGTGACCTAAATGATCAACAAAGTATCGCATTAAATTGTCAACAGCAGGTTCAGTTGAGCGAAACGTTAAGCTTTATGGCGTACATTTGAGCAGTCATAGCGTGTGAATATTAAGCTACAGTTACGCATTTGAATGAGCTTAAGCATAAGCTAGAGGTGCAAACTAAAGGTAGGAAGCACTTAGCCCTTAGGAAAGTTTTATACCACTCATTTTAGCGGAAGTGGGTCTTAGAACTTCAAGAAAAATCACTGAACCAGCTAGATAATTCTATGGAAATAATTGTCCAATGAAAAGGTACTAAATGCAGGCAATTTTCCGGTAAGAGGTCCAGGGCGTATTGGTTGGAAGTTCTTCGGTATGCTAAATTTAGCCAATAAGAGCGAAAGAACAGAACAGACAGAACAGACCAGGTTTTATATCTTGAGATAAAGGGCAATAACTACTAAATAATAGCAATAGTAATAACTTTTTGATTTTGCGGGGACGATAGCTCAGAGTTGGAAGCATACATGTGCTTGGTGGGTTTTCCCTGGACAGATCCCCCAGACCTGGACCTCACTCCCAGAGGGGTCCCCCCCCCCCCCCCAGAATCCGGATTTTTCCGGTTTTTTTGGGCAAAAACCGGAAAAATCCGGTTTTCCGGCGGCCGTGGGCCGCCGGCTCACCTCCCCCCTCCAGAAACTCCCCTCCTGCACATGTCTGGTTGGAAGTGGGTCGCAATTTCGTGACCCGCGGGTACCCACGACCGCGGACCCCTGACCCGCGATCCACTACCCGCGACCTACTGAGATTTCGTCGACCCACTTGACCCACTTCTTAAATTTGGGCATTTTTGCTTATTTAAATACTCTATACATGCATCGAGCAAAATTAACGCTTAAACATGTACATAGTAGGGTTGGTTTTTTTCCGGAAAAAAAAGATTGCCGGAAAAAAACCTTTTTTTCCGGTTTTTTTCCATTTTTTCCTTTTTTCCGGTCACCCCAAAATTCACCAATGTGCTAAAAGTTGTGTTATTTCATGTTTCTGCATGTATAGAAGCCGTTTTCAACATATTAAATAGCCCCACCGTGTAGTGCGCACTTACACAAGTGGTTACAAAGGTTTCAGTATTGATTACAGGAATTAATTTTTTAGCAGACAATCCTGTTTGTAGAATAAACCACAGGTGGCTTCTGCATACCTTGACGGTTCTGCTAGAGCCGGTCTGTGGTTTTTGTAGGTAATACACCTCTTAAAGTAAAGAATACCAGACGTTTTAAAAGGTTTTGAGTTTTGACTGAACATTCCACTGTTAAACATGGAATTGTTAAGTCTACCTGAGTTACGCAACCATATACACATTCCATGGCAAAAAATCTTAAATCCCAGAATTAGCTTAAATTCATGGATATTGTCTTATTACTTCACTAAACACTGTTTTTGATAGTTTCTTAATGTTCTGATTTCATAAATTAAGTTTTAGAGCATGTCTCGAATATCTTTCCATTTTTTCCGATGCTTCGAAAAAACCCAAATACAATTTGGTCAGATTTAGCATACCCCTACCTACAATGACCCACGGAAAAAGTTGTAAATAGTGCGAAATCGCAGGAAAAGTTCAGAAAACATTATATTTCGCTGTAAAAATCGTTAAAATAACACTAGGAATATTTTTCCATTTTTTTCCACCCCATCGGAAAACAAATGGAAAAAAAACGGAAAAAAACCTTTTTTTTCCAGTCCTTTTTTTTCCGCGCCCATCCCTAGTACATAGAAGAGCAATACGTAACCGAACGAAGTA